>JAYJKW010000218.1:93380-209655 GCA_035084275.1 Hydrolagus colliei | reverse complement strand
CCCCACCCGGGGAGGACTTACCCCCCACCCCGGGGAGGACTCACCCCCCCCCCCCCCCCCCCCCCCCCACCCCGGGGAGGACTTACCCCCCCCCCCACCCCAGGGAGGACTTACCCCCCCCCACCACCACTTACCCCCCCTCGGGGAGAAGAAACGCCATTTCCTTCGCAACGCGCGGGGAAACCCGGGGAGTTACTGCGAGCAGCTGCCCCCGATCCAATGTTGAGACGATTCACACACGATGTGTACGGTCGATTCGCTTCACGGCGGGTAAAAGCGCTCGGCGAGACGCCTTAAAAAGACGTGATAAGGCGCTAGATGTGGAGCTCCTGTAGCTCGGTGGTTAGAGCCGCCCTCGCCAGCGTGAGACCTGTGTTCGAATCCAGCCGGATCAGGGCGAAGCCTTGGGCAAGTTTCCTTACTCCACACACACACACACGCACATTAATAATAAAATCCCTCCCCAAAAAAAACAACACGATAATAAAAATGGGTCATTTGAATCAATGACTGTTTGTGGCGCTCGCTGCTGTGCGCACATGGCTGGCTGCTGCTTTTTGCCCACAAATTACACAGTCGATTCACTCGACGGTATATTCTGTGAAGCGCTTTGAGGCGTCGATAAGATGTGAAAAGCTGCGATATCAAATGTAAGGATTAGTATTATTATTATTATTATTATTATCATTACTGGCACTTTGAAAAGAGCCGTCCAAATCAATCCCTCTCCCTCTCTCTCCCTCTCCCCATCGCCCTGCAAACCTCCCCTTCTCTTCACTGAGCCTCTGGTTTCCCTCGCTCAGAATCGAACGGCTTTATTTAGACTCAGGTTGAGGGTAAGGATTTTAAACTCCATCCCCTGCTTAGTGCAGTAATTAACTTAATTAACCTTTAAACCGCGAGGTGCGGATTAGAGGAACAAAGGAGCTTTCAGCAAATAAGAAAAGCTTCCATTTGGTAATTACACAACACTGCCTTATCTCACTGACAGCCATTCTTTCCTGTGTGTTCACTATATATATGTATATCTATACCCTTACGCTGCCCCTTTCGTGTAATAACTTTGCTATAAGACGATTGAGCTACAAATCAATCAGAATTCACAGTCGGCAGAGATTTATTCTCTGTGGAGGCCCTGTCTATTTCGAAGCAAGTTAAAAGTCTGTGAGGATTTTTCTCTGCCATTGGCTTTACAAAGCGAGTGTTTTACCGCACAATGAGCAATATAAATTACAGCTTACAATATAAATTGATCTGATTACCTCAGTGAGTCAGAGGATGGCACTCAACTGTGTGTGTGTGTGCAACAAAGAGTGTGACTGGAACTCTCCATGTGATTCAGGCTGTGTGTTTGTGAGAGAGAGAGAGAGAGGCATGTGTGTGTGTGTACACGAAAGGTGACAACCATTCACATTTTGTTAACCCGGCCTCAAGAATGGAAATTTGTCTGAAAAGAATCCAATAAATAACAGCCAACCTGGCTTCAGGAAGTGACATAATAATAATAATAATCCTTTCATTATATATATATATATATATCATTTGATACAGCGGCTTTTCACATCTTATCGACGTCTCAAAGCGCTTCACGGAATTTACTGTAAAGTGAATCGACTGTATCTTTGTGGGCGAAACGCGGCAACCGATTGCGCACGGCAGCGTCCCGACCCCCACCCCTGCACAAACAGTCGTGGATTGAAAATGACCGATTTTTATTATTGTGGGGGGGGAGTTTTGGGGGGTGGGGAGAGATTATTATTAGTACGGATCGTTTGTGGGATGAGGCTGTGCCCCCCCGAAAACAGGCTACGGCTTCTTTCGCCACAAAACACGCAGTCAACAAAACGTTTATTATTAAGAGTACGGTGTGTAAAAGGGTCTCAGAAACTATGGGACCAGCTCTACCCTCTATCTCTCCATTGCCCTCTGGTGACATTGCCGCTGTTGATAGCCTCGCCGAGGAGCCAGTGCGGGAAAGCTTAACCTACTTCCACTCAGCTCCCCGAGTGACACTAAGCCGATCAGTCTCTTTCCTAGACTCCAGCCGCTGGCCCCTTCAATCTCATTATCTCGGCACCTGTAAGAGCATGAAGGCAGCAGCTGTCCTGATGTGGAGGAGAGGGGAGGGGAGGGGGGAGGAGGGGCTGGTCTCTTTCTTTCAGCCCCCACCAAACCCCCGCCACCCCCACTCCCCCTCCCGTCCCACTGAGCCTCGTCCCAAGTGTCAACCCTTGACAAGGTGGTTTCTTGTCTTGCCTGCCCTTTGGCCCTTTGTATAATCTCACAATCAATCAATCAACCATCCAATCAATCAATCAATCAACCAACCAACCAATCAATCTATCATTACATTTATATAGCACATCGGGAGGAAGTTCCCAAGGCTCTGAACAGTCAGGTAGGGACCAGAGCGGGGGGGGAAGGGAGGAGAGTAGAAAAGTGACTTATATTTATGGGTGAAACGCAGCAGCCAAATTTCATCCAACAATAACTGTCCATTGGATTTCCAGGTCTGTTATGAAGAGAATGTAAATCCGAGAGTCTTAGCCTCTGGAAACCTGAGGGAGGGGGATTTTTTTTTCTCTCTCCTTTGGATTTTACCGTCAATTCTGATGATTGGAAAAGCGAGAGAAAAAAAAATCTGGTTAAAGGTCTGATCGTCCGAAAGCCCTTTGAGGCTAAATCCCAGCGAAACATTTGATTAGGTGAAGTGGGCGAATCGCGAAAGATTAGGTTCCTCGAGCGAAATGGATACCACTGGACGGAGGTGCAAAGCCTCGCTCCCTTTATAACCGGGCTTTACCGCATGCTGTTGGCCACATGCCGTGGAGGATGAACAGCCCGTACCATCTCCGCTGACAGAGAGAGAGAGAGAGAGCCTTAGCCCCCCCCACCCCCACCCCTGAAGCAGGGTCCGGTCCCCTCTCCCCCTCCGCCAAGCAAAGGGCCATGGAGCTTCCCACCTCCACGTCGGCGGAGATGATCGAGAATGGGACCATTGGTCCCTTCGACGGGCCCCAGTGGCCTGTCTTCGCCCCCAAGAGCACCTACATGGCGGTGGCCACCCTGATGGGCACGGTGGTGGTCCTGGCCACCTTCGTCAATGGGCTGGTCATCGTGGTGTCGGTCAAGTACAAGAGGCTGAGGTCCCCGCTCAACTACATCCTGGTCAACCTGGCCATCGCCGACCTGCTGGTCACCTTCTTCGGCAGCACCATCAGCTTCTCCAACAACGTCAACGGCTACTTTGCGCTGGGAGACGCTGTCTGCCAGTTCGAAGGCTTCATGGTCTCCTTGACAGGTACGACGACGACAACAGCTAGCGTTTATATAGGCTTCCCTCTCCCCCCCTCTCTCTCTCTCTCCCCCCTCCTCCACCCCACCCCATCCCACCATTGAGTTGCTGTAGCTCAGTGGGTTAGAGCCAATCACTCGCCTTACCAGCGCGAGACCTACATTTCGAATCTGGGCAGATCAGGCCAGGGCGAAACCTTGGGCAAGTTTCCTTACTCCACACATGCACATATACACACACACGCGCGCGTACATATACACATATATATATAGCGTGGAGGGGGCTATATCAATCCAATATAAATATAAGTCCAAGTTATTTTAATCCAAGTTGTTGTTGACCTGAAAATGGGAAAAGAAGAGGCGAGCAAGGCGGGGGGGGGATTGAAGGAGGGAATTCGGGGGCGTAGCGACTGAAAGCAGGGCAGTCGATGATAGTGGAGCGAGCGGAGATTTTCGGGTGGTGGGGGGGGGGGGGGGGGGGGGTTGGCAGTACAATCAATGTTCGCTGGAAACCCAACCGAAATGTTGAGTGAGGGGCCAGCTGTTTGTGAGGGTTTTGCTGTCGGGCGCTCGGCTCTCTCTCTCTCTCGCTCAAGTTGTGCTCTCTACACTGACAGGTATCGTGGGACTGTGGTCACTGGCTATCCTGGCGTTCGAGCGTTACATCGTGATCTGCAAACCAATGGGTGGTTTCCGCTTCCAGCAGAAGCACGCTGTGTGGGGCTGCCTGTTCACTTGGCTGTGGTCGCTGATCTGGACCGCGCCACCTCTCTTCGGTTGGTGCAGCTACGTGCCCGAAGGTGAGTCCGAGGTTGTGTGTGTGTGTGTGTGTGTGTGTGTGTATGTGTGTGTGTGTGTGCGCGCGCGCACATTGGCTGGCTGACAAATACAGTCACTGAAGTGGTCAATTTCAATGTCACTTTTTCGCAAACCTTGGGCAAATTTCCTTACTACACGGGACGCACACACGCGCCTAATTATAATCCTTCTCCACCCAAAACCCCCCACCCCCCCCCCCACGATAATAATAAATTGATCGTTTCAATCCACGACTATTTGTGGGGAGGGAATGCCGCTCATCGCTCACAAATATACAGTCGATTCACTTTACAGTACAATCTGTGAAGCGCTTTGAGACGTCTAGAAGACGCGATAAGGCAAATGCATGGATTATTATTAGTATCGATCTGGTTACACATCAACACTCGGTGGTTGGAGCGCTCGCCTCGCAAACAAGAGGACCTGGGTTTGATTCCCGTGAGTAGGGGTGGGGGGGGGGGGGGGAATAACTTCAGGCAAGTTTCCTTGCTTCACACACACTCTCTCAGTTCGCCTCTTGTTAAGTCGGACGTTGTTAGGCGATTGGCGGATCGCTTTCCCGGGGTTTTTAACTCTCTCTCATGAATATTACCAACAATAATTTGGTCACTCAATCCTACGGCTGTTTGCAGGACGCTGCTGTGTGCCATCGCCTGCCGCGTTTCTCCCACGATGAAAAAAGGTGTCAATTGACTTTTTTTTAACGGTGTGTTCTGTGAAGGGCTTCGGGACGTTCTCGAAGACGTCGTACGAAAAAAACAGGAGGATTATTATTATCATTCGATGATTCGATTCCGCTCCCAAAACAATCTGTCGCTTCGCTGACTGACGAAGCGAGTCTCCCTTTCTTGTTAGGGCTGAGGACATCGTGTGGTCCCAACTGGTACACAGGCGGCGCCAACAACAGCAGCTATGTGGTCTCTCTCTTCATCACCTGCTTCACTATGCCCCTCAGCTTAATCATCTTCTCCTATGCCAGTCTGCTGGTGGTCCTGCGAGCTGTGAGTATCAGGACCCTGTGTTTCCCAATGCCGTCTCATTCCTACCCTTTCTCTCCACAGGTTTCGCTGGGTACAGTTCCTTCTTGGGTGGGAGGGGGTGGTGGGGAGGTAGGAGTGGGGGAGGGGGGTTCTAGTTTCTTGTTGGGCTACGGTTCCAGAGAGGGCAGTCATCATCCTCCCGCACCTCGCCTCAATGGCCTTTCTTCAGGGCTGAGCACTCGAGGCTGGATGATACGGAAGCGTCGGCCAATGTCCACAGTTCACAGGGGGCAAAGGAGGAGCGCGAACGGCCAGGAAAGCTACCCCCCTCCTCCCACCCCCCCTCATAGTGCACTTTGCAGAGTGTCCGATTGGTTGCCGCGTTTGCCTTCCGAAAGGGAGAGTCACTACGCTCTTGGCAGTAAAAAAAAATCCCATGAAGCGCTTTGAGAGGTACCGACGAGGCGACAAAGGCTCTGCATCAAATAGGGCGATTGATTCACAAGGCCTGAGCATCAGTTCTGTTGCCCCTCAGGTCGCCCAGCAACAGAAAGAGTCGGAAACGACGCAGCGCGCGGAGCGAGAGGTGACTCGCATGGTGGTGATGATGGTGGGGGCCTTCCTGATCTGCTGGCTGCCCTACGCCTCCTTCGCCATGGTGGTGGCTATTAACAAAGACATCGTTATCCATCCCACGCTGGCCTCCATGCCCTCCTACTTCTCAAAGACAGCCACGGTCTACAATCCTGTCATCTACATCTTCATGAACAAACAGGTAAATGGGTCAGTCCTTTACTGTGGCTTCCCACCTTCCACCCCTCACTCTGGTGACTAGTTGACTTACATTTGTTTATTGTTCCTGTATTGTACAATCACTCCATCCCTTCACTCCTCCCCAACTCCCACTGCAGCCATACCCCAACCCCACCCAACTCACTACCTCATACACAGACACACACACACACACACATACGTGGAATCCTGTAGCTCAGTGGTTAGAGCAGTCACCTTACAAGTGTGAGTCCTGTGTTTGAATCCAGGCAGGTCAGGGCGAAACCTTGGGCAAGTTTCCTTACTCCACACACACACACACACGCCTAATAATAATCCCTCCCCCCAAAAAATTTATTTAAAAAAATTGGTCATTTCAATCCACGACTGTTCGTGGGGGACGCTGCTGTGCGTAATTGGCTGCCGACAAATATACAGTCAGCTCACTTTACGGTATAGTCTGTGAAGCGCTTTGAGACGTCTAGAAGACTACTGAATTCAAGCAGCCAATGTCAAAAGGCACGATTGGGAATTGGGCTGACAGGGCTGTGTGTGTGTGTCTGTTCTGTTGAGTTTTCCACCAACAGTGTTGAAGTGGATGGACAGACAGACTTGCCTCAACAGAATAGCGACCAGTGTTGTTCAGTGCCGCTGGGGGGCGCTATTCTGTGATTAGTGGTATGTGGGTAACCTGGCAGTTGAACAGCCCCTGGTTGAGTCTCCGCCTGCTGGTCAATTGAGTCTCCTACAGCTGCCTCTCACTCTTGTGAAGGTACAGATCTGCTGCTTTGCTCAGGGAGATTTAAGAGGCAATTGTTCCTCCATCCACACACCTAATAATAAACCCTCGGTGAGGGAGGGAGGGGGGGAGGTGGAAAATAAAACCCCCCAATAAGAAACTGGTTATTTTAATCCGTGACTGTTTGGCGGAACACTGCTGTGTGCAATTGGTAATATCCCTGGCTTTCAATACACAACAAGATGATTGCGCTTTAAAATAATAATAATAATACTCCTTGCATTTGATATAGCGCTTTTCGCACCTTATCGACGTCTCAAAGCGCTTCACAGAATATACTGTAATGTGAATTGACTGTATATTTGTGGGTGAAACGCGGCGGCCGATTGTCCCCCCCCCCCCCCACAAACAACCGTAGATTGAAGTGACCAATTTTTATTGTTGTGTTTTTTTTTGGGGGGGGAGGGATTATTACTAGGCGTGCGTGTGTGCGGACGTATGGAGTAAGGAAACTTGCCCAAGGTTTCGCCCTGACCTGATCTGCCTGGATTCGAACACAGGTTCTCACGCTTGTAAGCCGAGCGCTTGAGCCACTGAGCTACAGGAGCTGTACCTATAAAATGACCAGTTGTGGTTGTTTTTGTTGTTTGGCTTCCCCCCCCACCCATCCCGTCTAGTTCCGGCACTGTCTGCTGAGATTGATGTGCTGCGGTAAGAATCCGTTTGCGGGCGACGAAGACGTCACATCCAGCAACGCGAGCGGCCGGACTGAAACCACCACCGTCTCCGAGGTGGGCAATAAGGTTATGCCCGCTTAGCTTAGCCTGGCCTCCAACACACTGCCATACAAAGCCGTAACTCTGTGCACCTGTCTCCCACTCTCCCGGTTTTCTGGGAGAGTCTATCCCATTGTCACATCTTTCCATCTCCTTCCCCCCCCCCCCGACTGTATAGAACTCTGATCCCTGGAACTGCCTCCTACTGATTTCCATAGCGTATACAAAAAAATTAACATCTTTTAAAATGGAGATATATTGATCTCGCTGTCATGTAGTTTCGCTCTACTCTTGCGTGTAGATTAATCTTGGTCAGATAACAAACTCGGCTTTCACCGAGTTTGAACTTCAGTGTTGTGAGAATCTCTGGCCAGAACCGCAATCATTTCCCCCCGCTCGCATTTTCTTCTGTCTTTCCTGCCTCACCTCCCCTCTCTGTTGGTCCTTAAAACCTCTCCCTTCCAACCACCACCCCCACTTCTCCCGAAATGTTCACCCACTTTACTTGCTCCATAAACGCCGCCTGACCTCCCGAGTGTTCCCAGCGATCTCTTTCTTATTCGTGTTGCGGCAATCTGAGACTGACTCGCTTTGTGACCTTTGCTTTCTGTACATTGCTCGGTCTCTGTGTTCGACGCGGAAGCAGTAAAATGCTGTCAAAATAATCTGTAACTCATTTGTCTTTTGATTGTCTCTTGGAAATCACGAGTTATTGTCCAGCAGTCATCCCTGCATCTTAATCTTCAAAAAGTCTTTGGACGTCTCAAAGCGCCTCACAAAATGTTTTGTAAAGCGAATTGCCTGTCTATTGGTGGGAGAAGCGTGGCAGCCAAATGCACACAGCAGCGTCCCCAACAAACAAACGGTTGTAGATTGAAAGTCTTTGTTAAGGCTTTGTGTAACATGCAATGATATCTAGTTTTATTATTATTGTACCCTGCCTCCTCGCTGCATGCTGACTGTTCAAAATAAAGACATTATTATTATGATATATTTTTATATTACATCCATTGCGTTGCCATAATCGTGTGTAGTCCCTGTAGCTCAGTGGTTAGAGCCGCTCTCGCCTTTACAAGCGCGAGTCCTGTGTTTCGAATCCAGGCCGGTCAGGGCGAATCCTTGGGCAAGTTTCCTTACTCCACACACGCGCACACACACACACACGCGCCTGATAATAATAATCCCTCTAAAAAAACACAATAATAACTTGGTCATTTTAATCCACGGACTGTTTGTGTGCGGAGGTGGAAGTGGGGGGGGGGGGGGGGGAAACGCTCTCTGTGTGCAATTGGCTGCCGCGTTTCGCCCGCAAACATATACAGTCAATTTGCGGGGTATATTCTTGTGAAGCAACTTTGAGACACAGTCTAGAAGACGTGAATAAAGCTGTTATATCAAAATACCAGTATGATGATTATTATTAATAAAGGTGAGGTAGTTGTTGTTGTTGTTGCGTGATCACGTGCGAGGGACGACGTGCTGACTACGTGCGTGCGTAACGCGATGACGCACGGCGACGTCCCGGGCATTGCCCAAACAACTGAGGGATAAACAAGGAGCCGGGGCGGCGGCGGTTACTGCTGCCTTCAAACGGGACACGGGCGGTCGGGGGCAAGCCTAGTCGGTGGGCAGTCGGTCGGGCATTCAGAGGCGGGGAATCGGTCGGTCAGTCGGTCGAGTCAGAGGGAAGGCCGGCCCGGGTTAGCGAGGCGCGAAGGCCCCGAAAAGCCTCGGGTTAGGGCTTTGTGAGCGTCGGTCTCCAATGGAGCCGGTGCGCAGCCTGTTCTCGCTGCGGGTCAGCGTGCACTCCGACCAGGGCGGGAGGAAATACATGGAGGACGTGACACAAGTGGTGTTGGAGCCCGAGCCCGGAGGAGGAGGACGAGCCGCCGCCGCCGCCGCCGCCGCCGAGGACGACGAGGACACAGTCGGTTGGGAGCGAGGGACCCGGGCTACCGTCGTCACCGAAACCGCCGCCGCCGCCGGGGTGGCTTTCTTCGCCGTGTTCGACGGTCACGGAGGCCGGGAAGCGGCTGCGTTCGCCCGCGACAACCTGTGGAAATGCATCAAGAAGCAGCGAGGCTTCCTGTCCGAGGACCCGCAGGAATTCACCGGCGCCATCCGCAAGGGCTTCATCGCCTGTCACTACGCCATGTGGAAAGAGCTCCGTGAGTCAATCTCCCCTCACACTGTCTGTCTCCCCCCCCCCCCCCTCACACACACTGCCCCCCCCCCCTTCCCTCTCACCCCCAGGTATAGCTGACACTGTCCCCGCGGAACCGGTTGGCTGAGAGTCCCGGCCCTGATCAGAGCCACCTGTTTTGAATGTAGTGACAGTTATTGTGAAGGCGGGAAAGTGTCGTTGGCTCTACACACACACATATATACACACATACATACACACACATATATATACACACACACATACATACACACACACATACATACACACACACATATATACACACACACATACATACACACACATACACATATATACAATATACACATATACAGTATACACACACATATATACAGTATACACATATATACATACACAGATATGATACATACACTCAGATACACATACATACATACACACACAGATACACACACACACAGATGTATAATTACACACACACATGCTCAGACACACACACAGATCGTCACACACAGACAGATACACAGGCTGGTGCCACATTCAATTTAATCCCCAAACTTTGAACTGGCTACAGAATTCCACTCACAAAACTGCCCTGGACCCTCCCCAATCCTGACCCTCCCACCCACCCCCCTCCCAACTCAAGTCCAAATCCCTGAATGTCCAACAGTTGTCTCAATGATGTGCGCTCTTCATCAAATGCGAGGATTATTATTGTTGTTCTTGTTGATATAAAATGCGTAGAAACATTTCATCTAAATGTCTCTACAGCAAAGCAATGCTTTGCATGGGTAGTGCTTTGAGACATTTGTAGCCGTGTGTTGTGGGGGCAGCTGTAATGATAATAATATTTAATAATAATATTTAATAATGATAATTATTAACTATATTAATAATAATCCTTGCATTTGATTGATTTAGCATCGGAGCACGTCATTGAGTCACCACAGAGTGCTTCACAGAATATACTTTTAAGTGAATTGACTGAAAACTGGTGGCAGCCAGTTGCGCACAGCAGTGTGTCCCTCAAATAGTCGTGGATCGAGCGATTGTATTGTTTTTGGTGGGGCGGGGAGAACCCCCTGTGAACGCGATCCACCAAATGACTAACAACTGGGTTCCTACTTACGAGGAAACGTTCACCGAGGCTCAAGGAAACTTGCCATAGGTTTTACTACAACAACAACAACAACAACGATTTATATCGCGCCCTCTATGCCGGATGGCGTCTCAGAGCGCTTTACCCCACCTCATAATTGAACCAGGATCCTCTCGTTTGCGAGGCAAGCATGTTAACCAATCAATACGTTATGGGTCTCGAGTGTAGGAGTGACTGTGGGATGGCTTTTGAGTTGGTAGTGTGGGAAAGAGGCTGTGTGATGCAGCCCTTCCCTGGCCTTCTTCCAGTCTCGCCTCAACACCCGCTTCGACAGTCCCCATCGGTCACCCCCCCCGCCCCCAAATGCCCCCCCTTTCGCTCCACCCTCCCCGTCCCTGACCCCAGCTTGGGTCTGAAACAAGGACTGTCCAGCGCCTTGGGACATCCTCCTGATGTGAAAGGCGCTGTACAAGTGTCATTTTGTTGTTTGTTGTTGTTGGTGTCTAATGTAGAGGATTTTGGAACTGTACGTGCAAGTATTGAGTTGTACAAGGCATCCTCGTTGTCAGAGCTCCGGCTAATGAGTGTGAATGGAAGGGAGGGTGTACAGGTGGGCACTGGTGATGGAAATGTGGGAGGGAGACCCCCGCGGTGGCCAGGGTCACTGCTGGGCGACGGGATGCGGGGGGTGGGGGGGGGCTGATCTGCGGTCGATAATGAAGGCGATGGATGAGATTTTCATACGAGCGGACGGGCCCTTTGCTTTTACCTGTCTCCCTCTGCATCATATAATAATAATAATCCTTGCATTTGATAGAGAGACTCATCACGCCTTCTAGACGTCTCAAAGCGCTTTGCAGAATATACTGTATGTTCTGTGGATCAAAATGTTAGATTTTTAACGGGTGCTGGTCTATCGTTGGTTTGAGAACATCGCTTCAAAAAATCATCTCAATCTCCGATTGAATTGGTAAATCTCGATAGAGCCTGTTTTTCTCTCTCTCTCCCTCTCACGCACAAGACACAATTCTGGACAGGATCTTGCTTGGCCTCTATGTTGCAACATGTTGAGCAACACAATGAACTGGAACAGAACAGTTGACTACCGCATTCACTCAGTGTTGCCTATTTTATTGGGGGCACCTTTGTTCTATTCTTATCTCTGTTGGGACAGCGAGAAAACAATCATCTTTCCCCCATTTATCTGCTGTTTGGAATCTTAAGCTGCTACAATAATGTGTTTAGAATAAGAAACAAGGTACTGCTCGCAACTAACAGTGCAGATGATTGCAGAGAGTAAATCTAGGCTATCTCGCGCGTGTAATAGGATTTCACGGACCTACTTTTTATAAACCTGGAACAGCAGCCTCAGCAGTTACCGTCAACTGCGGAGTTACATTATACAGGATTCCTCACGGTGGGGGGGGGGGCAAGCATATCGTTGTTTGGTGTGGGATCTGCAGTCAAAATAAACAAACAAGTTGGAAAATCTCAGCGGAGCAGAGCTGATGAGTGCCAGACCAGAGCACCCCCACCCCCCCTCCCCCCCCCCGTAATGTTGACTCCACCAAAAAAACGGATGTTGGCCCATTCTGTCGAAACGCCTCACCACTTCTGCAAGTAATTTCTTGCAAGTGAAATGACTTATTTGTTAGGCAGATGTTACGGGGCATCCAGTTTGCAGGGCAGCAAGACCCTTCAAACAGCAGCAAAAACAGAAATCGCTGGCCACACTCAGCGGGTCAGGCAGCATCTATGGAGGAAGGAAAAGTGAGTCAGAACTGTATTGGTGACTCGCTTTCCCTCGACTCCAGCGCCTTGGCATGTCTTCCCGACGTGAAAGGCGCTCTAGAAATGTAATTTTGTTGTTGTTATAACTGGTAACTCAGGACTCGGTAAGCGCAGCACGCCACCTGAGGGGGAATCTCCCGCCTGTCTCTGCAAACTAGCGATCCTGACATGAAGTCAGTGTGCTCCGGAATTAATGAGTCTATCTTACGTGTAAATATAATTGTGTAAAAGGTTGGTCACAGCAATATTAATCCTCATCCAATGAGCAGACACAGGGTGCTGTTGATAATAAATACTAATTCCTTATATTTGATATGGCGCTTTATCACGTCGAAACAACTCAAAGTGCTTTCCAGTGTTTTGTGGGATCGAGGCACAGACACAGGGGGCTAGAGTTCACAGTATTGCCTGGTACCCAACGAGATACTGGAGGCCGAGCTCAAAACGTTCTTTTGAGTGTGACGTTAATCCGGATAGTTTGAAAAGAGAAGGACGATTTACCAGCTGTCCAGGCCAAACAAACAATCCTCCAGGTTAAAATCTGTCATTTACGTCATGGCTGTTTGTAGGACATTGGTGAATGCAAATTGGCTGCCACATTTGTCTATCAGTTACTGCACACAGTAACTTGTATTGATATAGTGCCCTTCATTTGGGTAGTGCCTCAGTGCTTTTACTACATCTTGCAGAATATTTGAATATTATTGTGACATATTTGAATATTATTGGTCGTCGTATCAAATGTAAGGGTTATTAATTAACCTGTTCTGGTCAGCCAGGTGTCCAATGAATCAAAGTCATCACCGTGGTTAAGGAGTATCCGAACCCGAGATCTGCAAACATATGCTGATTAACGTGTAGATTTTTCCCCGTATATGAAACAGAATGACTCTCCCTGGGAGGGAGAGGGGGGTGGGGGGGAGGGGGGGGAACACACAGCGTGCTTAATAATATAGGCGCTATACAAATGTAATTTTGCTGTTGTTAATAATTCTGGAGAATATTTGGAGCAAGGGAACCTAGAGAATGTGTTGGTGCGCAGCTAAAACAGCATAATTAGCTGGCCATTGAGAATACTGCTTATACTGCTAGGGACACCATATCCATCAGGGCTTAGGCTTACAGGCATTATAGCTGACTGGGAAGAATCCCTTCCCCCAGGGACTTTACATTGGTCCCGCGGTGAATTGTGGACAGCAATGGACTGTCAATAGCTTCGCCACAGACAAAATGAAATCCTGCTCCTTGATCTAGCCTAGGCTGTGTATCCTGCGTGCACCATGAATTTTTATCACTGCCATAAACCCTTCCTTCCTCGCAGGGTTTTGCTGCCTAGCAATTGAAATCTGTCCAGCAGCTTTCACAAACAACTTCCATTGTGTGGCAGAGCCTTTATTCAACCCGTAATTCTCGTAATTCTTTGTTTGTCTGGTTCACAAGCTGAAAGAGACAAAGGAAAAATATTTTGCACGAAGCCAGGGCTCGATAGATCCAGCTTGCTGTTTCCTTGGCCTCAATTCTAACACAGCTCACTACATTGCCTTACAGTGACACATAAGCTGGAGGGTGATTTACGTGTGACAAAGCAGCGTGTACGTGCAGAATTCTTAACGCTATTGGAATACTGGTGACAACCTGGCTAAGGCTTCCGCACTACGTTTCCAGTCCAGCCTGGAAGTTCGCGGCTTTTTGTGAGACTGCTCACTGCTGCTTGACTGCTGTGTTTGGCTGAGGTGACTGGAAATGCTTCACCTAATGTACCGTAAAGTGAATTGACTGTACGTTTTGTGGGTGAAACGTGGCCGTGAATTTCCCACAGCAGCATCGTCCCACAAACATTCGTTTGTGATCCCTGACGATGATAATAATATCAATTGATTAATAACCGTCACAAAGCGTTTTGCAGAATTTACGGTTAAGTGAATACTGTAAAGTATATTTATGGGCGAAACGCGGCAGACAATTACGCACAGCAGTGTCCTACAAACAGTCATGGATTGAAATGACCGAATTTATTATTTTATTTGTTGCTTTTTGATAGAGCACTGCAGCCGTGTGCTTTGTATACTGCAGTGCCATTAACATGATGGTTAACCGCAGTAACAGTGTAATTAATATGAGTAAAATAACAAATAATATCTGCGGGACAGGCAGGTGAAAGATTCTAACGCCAGTCATTCACAGTGTCCCAGGTAACAGTTGTGTGTAGCCTCTGGTGACATAGAGAAACTTTCAAAAGTAAACTCTGAACGAATTCTTGCTTCAGGGCTGGCTGTTTGCCTGCCTGCTCTGTGTAACATGTTGAGGCATGTGTGCACGCTGAACTCGCCAAGTCTTAATCAAATAGCACTAGCACTGACTGAAACGTGATACCACTTCACAGCTGAGCTCTGCTTCCCGCACGCTTTATTTGAAAATTCGAGAGCACCTCGGCGAGATATCTGTGTTGTACTTGATGGCGCTGACCCTGTTTGGGTTCTGCCTCTTACTATCACATTATCCCGCTGGCGTTGCGTATGGATTTTGTTTCTTTCGCTCTGTCATTGGACAGAGGGATATAATAATAATAATCCTTCCAATTGATGTAACCCTTTTCACGCTTTCTAGGCGTCACAAAGCGTTTAGCAGAATTTTACGGTTAAGTGAATACAGTATATCTGTTGATGTTACGTGGCAGCCAATTACGCACAGCAGTGTCCTACAAACAGTCAAAGATTGAAATGACTCCATTTATTATTGTATTTTTTGGGGGGGGTTTTTTTACTAGGCATGTGTGCACATTAAATAAACTTTCCCACGTTTTCCCCTGCTGGGAATTGAAACCAGGTCTCTAACTTGCAAGGCTGATTATAGCCTGAGCTGGGAAGAGGGAGGGATAAATAAATAGAGAGGTGTGTTATATATTCTATTTTTCATTGGGAAGGGAGCTCTACTAAAGTAGAGCCTAAAAAAATTAGCATAAAGCTCATATATGCTCCTCTCCACGGAAATCTTTAGTAAAAGGCGAAAGATTTTTACGATCTGAAGAGAAACCAGAGCATACCGTGGGCTCTCGGGAGGTTCACCCATCATGCGTTCTGTCTCTCCTCTTTGTTGCGGTGAGGAAAATTTGACATTTCATCTCCTCCGTTCACCACCCCGCCTACCCACCAGCGCAACTCGATTTCGAACCGATACCACAACGCCACTGCGTCCGGGCACCTTTGGGGAAATGTTAGCAAACTTAATTAAATAGGAACTGTTTAAATTATTCTGACCTGCAAGGTCTGGCAGGCATTGCAAAGGGTTTATGCAAATACTAAGGACACTGAGGAGAGGCACAAGGGGGCGCCATATAGAGCAGCTCTAAGATGTATGTATAAAGGTATAAGATTGAAGCTCTGTTAAAATAATACTAATAATCCTTCCATTTGATATAGCGCCTTTCACGTCTTCTAGACGTTTCAAAGCGATTCACTGGCTATGCTGTAAAGTGAATTGACTGTATATTTGTGGGTGAAACGCACAAATTTGATAATGGTAAATGTTAAGATATTGGTAAATTGTGTACAAATAAAACTCCTCACGCCTCTGTTTATCGAGCAGTAAGTAGGAACCCGGTTGTTAGTCGACTGGCAGATCACTTTTCCGGGAATAATAATGACTTCAAAACATTTTAAAAAATGAAAAATAGTCATGTTCACTTAGTCACTCATCCAGTGTGTATTGAGTGACGCTGCTGTGCGCAGTTGGCTGACACGTTTCGCCCACAATATACAGTCACCACACTTTACAGTGTAGTTTGTGTAGCGCTTCGAGACGTCTCGAGGACGTGATAAGGCGCTATATCAAATGCAGGGATTAATGCCATGTCCTAAGAATATCCCTATGCATGCACATGATCTGAGACTCACTAAATTCCACCCACTGCTTTCAAAAATCCATCTCCTTGTTCCCTCCCCACACGCCCCCCACTCCCCCCCTTTCCCCTCCTCCTGCCTGTTGTGTGACCGGGTTTCTGTGTTGTGCTCTTTCAGCCGAGTGGCCAAAGACACTGACCGGGCTGCCCAGCACGTCGGGCACCACCGCCAGCGTGGTCATCATCTGCCGGGGACAAGATGTACGTGGCCCACGTGGGGGACTCCGGCGTGGTGATCGGTGTCCAGGACGACCCCGCCGGCGAGGACAGTGTCCAGGCCGTGGAGGTCACCCAGGACCACAAACCCGAGCTCCCGAAGGAAAAGGAACGGATCGAGGGGCTCGGTGGGAGGTGAGTGAATGAGTTTTGCGTGAAAATGTTTTGCGTTGCGCTGTCAGGTGCTGCGAAGGGAAACCCTGTTGTAATTGTCTGTGAGTCTAACCGGGACGCAGGCTGGCTAGAGAGGGTTGACATGTGACAGCCCAGGGCGGTGGTGGTGGTGCGCGAGCCGACCTTTTCTCCCCCCAACCGCCCCCACCATCCTCCTCACGTTTGATTGTCCGCGGCTTGTTTTCCTTCCAGTGTCATTAATAAGTCGGGAGTCAACCGCGTGGTGTGGAAGAGACCGAGACTCACCCACAACGGCCCAGTCCGCAGGAGCACCGTCATCGACCAGATCCCCTTCCTGGCGGTGGCCAGAGCTCTGGGTAAGTCATGGGGTGGGGGAGTGTAAGTGTGGTTTGTTTTGGTCAGCCAGATATTGGATGACAAATACAGAAGCTCATCACTGTGCTTCACGTAAGTGTCAAACCCCCCCCCCCCCCCCCCCCCATAAATAAATAATTTTCCAATCCACGACTGTTTGTGGGAGACGCTGCCGTGCGCGATTGGCTGCCGTGTTTCGCCCACAAATATATACAGTCAATTCACTTTACAGTATATTCTGTGAAGCGCTTTGAGACTTCCAGAAGACGTGAAAAAGCTGCTACATCAAATGCAAGGATTATTATTATTATTATTATTATTATCATCATTACCTATACGTGATTATCACCTACACAAAAGTATCCCTGTGCCTGGAAATGAATTTGAATACACACAGCCTGTGTACACCCTGGGGCAAATCAACATGTCACACCACAGGCTGGGCTGTGGGAGCCAGAGACCGGACTGTTACTGACACCTGCTGGCTGTTTACAGCATTGCCCTGTTGATTGTGGTCCTGTGGGGTGGGTGGCTGCAGGAAGCGAGCTTTCAGATCATTGTTATTTCAGTCGGGGTTGAGAAATCAGGATAAACTTCACCGACTGATTTATTCTCCCCGTGAGTCTCGTGCGTAATCACCCCGCAGACTGCAGCGCGGAGGTTGATGCCGCTGAGCTTTGCTGTTCGTTGCAGTGATTCCACCACGTTGTTGGTCCCTTTCCCCCCCCCCCTCCCCCCTCCACCTCACAGGCGACCTGTGGAGTTACGACTTCTACAGCGGAGAGTTTGTGGTCTCGCCCGTCCCCTGACACCAGCGTCCACACCATCAACTACAGTCACCAGAAGTACATCATCCTCGGCAGCGACGGGCTGTGGAACATGATCCCGGCTCAGGACGCCGTTACCCATGTGCCGGGATAGCGAGGACCGCAAGCGGTTAACGGTGAGGCTCTGGGGAGGGAGGGAGGGAGGGAGGGAGGGAGGGACGACAGCAAGGCTGGGTCACTTAACTCATCCTGTCCCAACCGCCGCCCCCCCCCCCCCCCCCTCCCCCAACCCAGGCGGTGCTCATTCACTAAACTAACCGCTCCATTTCCCTTGCTCATTCTCATCGACCGTTGGAAGCATGGAAATCCACGCAACCCATTTGTTCCTCCAATAAAGCCATTTACCCCTAATCCCTGCTCTTCCCTACCACCCACCACCGCGCTCTCTCATCCCCCCACGTGTTCTGATAATATAATAACAATCCAGGCATATCAACACTTCCCTAGAAACGCTTCACGGAATATACTGTAAAAAAGTCCAGTGACTGTATTTTGCGGGTGATATGCAGTGGCTGCCGTCTGATGTTGTCGCCCCCCCCCCGCCCCACCCCCCTCCCCAATGCAGGAGGAGCCGGGCCCCACGGCCCGCTAAGCTGCTGGTGTTCCGCGCGCTGGGCCGTTGGAGGCAGAGGATGCTGCGGGCGGGACAACACCAGCGCCATCGTCATCTGCATTGAGCCGCCCGCCGCCGGGACCCCGCGACCGGTCCTGCGGTGAGGAGCTGCACCTGGAGCTGACGGACGGACCCATTCACCACATCAAGGAGTCCTGCCTCCCCTCGCTCTCGCCGGACGCCACCCCCTCCACTCAAGGTGACACACACTGGGGTTCAGGCTGTGTTGATTTGTTTGCGGTGGGGGGTGGACAATGTGTCTGTGGGAGACCGTTCAGCGGGTCGAGCTGGAGGGGCTTTTCACAGCCGAGGGCGGGGGTGGGGGGGCTGTTTCGACAGGTCACACTGGTGTACATCAGGTGGGGACAGGAGGGGGGAGAGAAACCATCATACACTTTGATTCACCAATGACAGCGACAAAAAAATGTCAGTTTATAAGAATATAACGTCACACATATACATATTCACAAACGCAGATCACAGGTGACATTACTACAGTAAAATATTGACTGGCTGAGCAGCTAAAGCCAGTGTAAAACCTACTGTCTCTTTTACTTACTCAACATCACCTCTTTTCTCTCTCCCTCTCCCCCCCGCCCAGGTATCGGAGGACCTCGTCCCTGCGCTGGTTCTGCTCCGACTTGGTCCCTTCCCTCTCGGGGAAGGAGGTCTACTCCAAGCGGAGCACGGGTCGTCCCGGGACCGAGGCTACGGCCACCGAGCTGAAGGAGCTGGAGGAGACGACGGAGAACTGCGAGCGGGGCGCTGGCGGCCAGGATGAGCGACCTGACCACGAGCCTGTCCCTGGGGCGGCTCGGGGAGGAGGGGCTTGTTGAGGCTGTGCTGCGTCCGCCAGTTGCGATCCGACTTCCTGCCGGGCGCGGAGAGGAGCCGGCCGGGCGCGTTTAAGAGGACGTTGGAGGAACTGAACGGGGCCGACCCGAGCGCGTCCACCAAGAGACTGAAACGCAGCCCCGGGCGGTCGGGCGCGCAGCCCTCCAGCCCCCCCCGCCGCGGCCTCCGGGCGGAGGAACTCCGACAAGCAAGCGCCGAGGCGGAGTCTGCGGGGGCAGAAGAGGCTTGGCAACAACGCCTTGCTGAACCAGCACCGCAAAACCATCTGCGTTTGCTGAATTGAGGACCAATTTTAAACCGACTTTCCTTTCCCTTTCCTCTCCCGCTCTTCGTCCTCGTCGTCGTCTTCTTCTCCGTCATAATTATTATTATTATTGCTATTATTATAATTATTAATATTTTAAGGATTGCGTAAAAAACTTCGCCGTCAGCGGGATTTTATTGACGTCTTAAGTTTTTTTTTCTCTCTTCACTGTAAAAATAGCAACACCGCCACCACGCCACAGTGCCCGTCTTGTTTTTAGTCGTGTGGCATCGAGAGGAAGCGTAGAATACTTTTTAATGTCTGTCTTAGCTAGCGTCGCTGTCAAATCAAACCACCCCGCGCGCCCCCCCCCTCCCCCCCCCCCGAATTTCTCCCACTCCGGGTTTCAAACTCTTTTGAAGGTTAAAGTGACTAGGTTCCCTTCCCTCCTTTTCTTTACAAGAATAAACCAGGTAACATTGACAAAGAAGTGCAGTTCTTCTCCCGTCATTCTATTTTTGCGGGTGTAACGAGATACATAGAGAGAGATACTGATAATGTTTAATCAATATCTATTAGCCACCGAAGGAGCTGTGCAGACAGGGGCTGCTGCGTTTCTATCCGCAACGACACCCAATGACACCCTAGGCTAGCGGTTGGTAAAACTTCCAAGTTTCCAAGTAATGTAGGCAACTGAATGAATTCCAGTTTGCCCCAGAGGAGAGAGAGAGAGAGAGAGAGAGGGGGGGGGGAGAGAGTCCCAATTCCCCCCTCTCACCCCCCTCCCCCCCCTCCCCCCCCCCCCCGAGCTCCTTAATCACGTAGATTTGATTATAAAACAGACCCGTGCAAGAGTAATGCATTGGAATAATAATGTGTGATGGCAAACAGTGAAGGGGGAAACGGGGTCAGAATGGAGAGAGTGAGAGCGAGAGCTGAGGGCTTGAATTGTGTAGGTGGGTGGGTGTGGGAGAGGGGTGGGGAGGGGGGTGTTGGGAGAGGGTCATTCCTGAGAGATTGGTCACTGGGCCACGCGGCATTTCGAGCAGTTTTTCTGTTTGTTTTTAAATCCCTGCAGATCCTGCTGCAGCTCTGTATAGTTCTCTGTCTGGTTGTGGGGAGGTCGGGCCAGTTAGTTAGTTAGTTAGTTAATTAGTTAACCGACTCCCGGCGCAGCGCCTCCCCAGTGTGTGTCCAGTGACCTTGGCGTATCCAAGTGTGGTGTTGAATTTTATAAACTTTTGACGCTACGTAACGTTGTGGTCGGTGAGTTTGAACGAGTGAGTATTTGGAGCCGACGTCTTGGCCCCAGGTGTCTGTCACTGCGAGTGGATTTGTCTTGTCAGTGTGTCGCGGGGCAGAGGGGGAGAGGGCTGCTATACAGGTTGTCCCTGGCCACAGCTGGAGCTGCTGGATGGAGTCGGAAACTCTTAAGATTCAGACTCTTCCCGAAACAATCAGCGAGCGTTTAATAAGCATGCAATATTTTTACAACCTTCCATTTTATTACCCTACTCTGCCCCTGTTTAAACCAGGAGTATGGATCAGTGTATCCGAATTGATGGGAGTGCTGGTAAACTTCAGCGAGAATTCACAAAACACATTCCTCTTTCCTCCTCCCCCCCCCCCAAACCCCACCCCACCCACACCTCATGAATTGTTTGTGACAGAGGAGTTGAATAACCAATGTCCAGTCTCAAAATAGATGAGAATTGTCCTTTCCTTCTCATTCACCAATCTGGCACCTGGGAGGTGAGGCAACAACTCACAGTTGGAAAAGCCATTGAAGTATTTTGATATATTTGTTGGTGCTGTGACGCTGTTCCTCACTCTGGTTGGATGCCGGGCGGACAAAAATCTGTACCCAACACTCGAGGGTGACCCAGGGAAACCTGAAGAGTCTTACGTGTAGCATCTTGAACTTTGTGGGCTTGATCTGAATGTTGTGAATGGGTTGGACGTCTCGTTCCCAGCCCACCTTTGGTGCTGCTACATTTTACAAAATGGGAGGAGGGGGTCGTGTGGAGGTGGGGGGGGGGGGGGGTGGGGGGGGGGGGGGGGGGGGGGGGGGGAGTTAAATTTTACTATCTTTTGTACTATGAATGTATCTCAAAAGCTCCGGTGCAAGTATTAATCTCTTGTGTTTTATTTTATTACCTTCTCCTTTCCTCCTCCCCCCACCACCACCCTCCTCCCCTTCCTCTTCCGCCCTCCCTGTTCCACTGACCAGATACAAATAAAGAAATGGCTTGTTACTGTAATTTTTCAAAAGGAGCGTCTTTTTAATCGCCCGCTGTGCCAGTTGTGAGTGTAGGAATTTTCAATGCTGCACCTTGTTTAGCTCCGGTTCAGCATTCAGGAGGTTGACGCAAGAGATCAGAGAGATTTTCGGGCTCCTGAGTCACACACACACATATGGACACACACATAGTTAGACTGGGGAGCTCCTGTAGCTCAGTGGTGAGAGCATTTGCCTTACAAACGTTGAGGCCTGTGTTTTGAATCCAGGGACTAAAACAGGACTAAACCGTGGGCAAGTTGCCTCACTCCGCGCGCACACACACACACATTTGCCTAATAATAATATGTCCCCCCAAAAAACTACGATAATAAAATTGGTAATTTCAATCCACGACTGTTTGTGTGTGTGTGTGGGGGTGGGGGTGGGGTGGGGGAGAAACGGACAGACGCTACTGTGCGCAATTCGCTGCCGCGTTTCGCCCACAAATATACAGTCGATTCATTTTCCAATATATCCCGTGAAGCGCTTTGAGACATCGATCAGATGTGAAAAGCTGATACAATCAAATGCAAGGATTATTATTATTATTAGATGGCGTGACCTTCCTCAAACACCCCGACCATGAGAATCAGAGCAGTCTGGGGGTGATTGACAAGGGGGAGGGGCTGAGCAGCTGTCACTCTGGGGAAGTGATTGACAGATGGCAAGGGGGGGGAGGGGCTGAGCAGCTGTCACTGGGGGCGGTGATTGACAGGTGGCACGGGGGGGAGGGGCTGAGCAGCTGTCACTCTGGGGGAGTGATTGACAGGTGGCAAGGTGGGGGGAGGGGCTGAGCAGCTGCCACTCTGGGAGAGTGATTGACAGGTGGCAAGGTGGGGGGAGGGGCTGAGCAGGTGTTACCGGTGGTGGGGACGGGGAGGGGTATGGAGAAATCACGTGATTTGCCAATGTCACATGACAGCTGAATGTCAACAAAACGAGACCCTCCCCTTCCCCCACCCACGCCTTGAGGTTGTACATGTCTTGACCACACCGACACACTCATACACACTGTGAGGTACACACTGACTGACACACACACACACACACACATTCGCCCAAAGATGTCTTGTTTGTATCAGAGAGATGGGTGGGTGGGAGAGGCGGGCCATAATAAGGAAGTGACGTATGATGGGCCGCAACGATTGGCTCCAACCCCTTTGATGGGCGGGCGGTGTAGAGCGGGATCCCGTCAAACGCCGGCCGCTGATTGGGCCGCCCGCTCCGTCCCTCGCACATGCATCACATCCGGTGCTGGCCGCGCCTGCGCAGTGGCTGGTCGGAGGGAAGAGGACAGAGACAGAGAGTGGGTTACTCCCCCTCCCCCCCCTCCCGTCTCCCCATCCTCCCTCCCCCCCCCCCACCCCACCCCAGGGTCAGTATCATCTCCCCAGCTCTCAACTCAGGCCCCCGGCCTCACACACACACACACACAGCCTGCTACAGGGCTTGACGGCTGTCGTCAGCCATCAACACTCTGTGTGTGTGTGTTGTGTGTGTCTGCCTGTCTGTGTGTGTGTGTCTGCCTGTCTGTGTGTGTGTGTGTGAGAGTATATATCTGTGTGTGTGAGTGTATGTCTGTGTGATTGTGTATGTCTGTGTATATATGTGTGTGTGTGTATGTCTGTGATTGTGTATGTCTGTGTTTTTGTGTGTGTGTGTATGTATGTGTGTATTTGTGTGTATGTCTGTGTATATATGTGTTTGATTGTGTATTTTTGTGTGTGTGTGTATGTATGTATTTGTGTGTATGTCTGTGTATATTTGTGTATGTGTATGTCTGTGATTGTGTATGTCCGTGTGTGTATATATGTGTATGCGAGTGTGTACGGCTGTGTGTGTGTCTACGTGTGTGTATGTGTGTGAGTGTATATGTATATAGGTGTGTATGTGAGTGCGTATGCCTGTATACATGTGTATGTCTGTGTGTGAGTGTATGTTTGTGAGTGTGTATGTCTGTGTGTGAGTGTGTATGTCTGTGTGTGAGAGTGAATGTGAATGTCTTGAGTGAGTGAGTGAGTGTGTGAGTGAGTTTGTGTGTGGGAGAGTACAGTGTGTACACGCCCATGAGTGTATGTGAGAGGGAGTGTGTATGTCTGAGAGTGAATGCGTGGTTGGTTCTGACTATTTGGTGCTGAGGCTAGAGATGCCTTTTTAAAGAATGATTTAAGCACTTTTTATTTGGGGTGTTGCATTTGGTGGTCTTTGCGATAATCCTTACAGAAACCTATTGTAGCCTTTAACTGCTTAACGTCTGGACCTGATTCATTTGGTCCTTTCCTCCACAAGAGGCTTTGATATCGCCTGACAGTATTATATATGTTATATTATAACCGCTGTTAAAGTGGTTTGAGTCAGTAAAATCCTTATTAAAGTGCTTCCGAGCTGTTCGGTTGCGCGGTCGAAAGGGAAAGTCTTCAGGCACGAAAATAGGAAAGGACGGGGGGAGGGGGGCGAGGCGAAGGGGGAGAGGGCAGGGAGTTCCACGGCCTCGGGAGGACGTAGTGGCCGAAGGCACGGCCGCTGACGGTGGAACGGAGGATTTGGGGGGAATCATAGAAACGCCCAGACCCGATAGAGCGAAAGGATCGAGTTCGTTCAGAGCTCCGCCGCCCGCATTCTTACTCTGTAGCTGCATCTTGCCGGTTCCGGCCGGGCCCCCCCCCCCCCCCCGACTTCCCGTCACCGAATGAATCAACTTCGAGATCCCCTCACGCTCGTGTTCAAATCCTTTCCCACTCTTGTCACCCTCCCTCCCTCCCGTCCGATCTCTCCGGCCTCCTGGCTCCCTAATCCGCCACCCGCCGCCTCCACTCGACTGGCGGCATCCTCCGCCCCACCATCGAATTTGATATCGCAGCTTTTCGCATCTTCTAGACCGTGTCTCAAAGCGCTTCACAGGATATACTGTAAAGCGAATTGACTGTATATATTTGTGGGCGAAACGCGGCAGCCGATTACGCACGGCAGCGTCCCCCACAAACAGTCACGGATTGAAATGACCAATTTTTGTGGGTTTTTTTTGGACCGATTAATATCATTAGGCGCATGTGTGTGTGTGTGTGTGTGTGGGGAGTAAGGAAACTTGCCCAAGGTTTCGCCCTGACCTGCCTGGATTCGAAACACAGATCTCGCGCTTGTAAGGCGAACGCTGTAACCACTGGAGCTACAGGAGCAGGCAACGAGCGTCGACCTGGGGAGTAAGAATTATAAATGCCATTCCTTTAGTTCTTCGTTCCCCTTTCCGCGCAACGTTTGCAGTGAGAAGATGTGGGGGGGGGCGGCTGAAGCTACGTGGAGCGTTTCTAAATCTCAACCTTAACGAATTCGACCTGTGCAAAGTTCAATCAACCTGTTTCGGGGGCTCATCTGATGTCCTTGGGACGAATCCCACGACTTGATTTGTGTGCTACATGACAGCTCAGCGTATGCCAAGAGTTTGCCGTAAATACTTGACATCTGACTCAAATTCGTTTCCACCTTAATGGGCCACTCATTCATCGCGTGTTTATCTATCCTCTTCAGTTGCACGTTACCATATGTTGTGTCCCATCTGCTGTTGCTTAACCCAATTGCTTAATTTGTCTTATTTTGTCTTGATTGTTAGCAGTCTTTACTAGTCGAATACCCCGACTGTGTTATTTTGATGCCCCGAGCCAGGAGAGTGGTGTTGGGACTGTTTTAGTGCAGTGCGTGCTTCCCTATTGATTCCGTGTGTGAGCACATTTTGGGGTGAGCTCCGGCGATAGGAAAGCTCCAAGCTCATTCTCGGGTTCTGTACTAAGTTGCACTACTGCTCGGTGGTGGGCGACGCTGTAGGTCAGGACAGGATTTTCTGATGTGTGCTGTATGACTTTTTTTTCACTGGTCAAGTCGGTTGCGGACACTCGCTTGAGTTCATTGGGTGACTTCACCTGAAACTGGAGAATGTCGTTTCCACTTTCTAAGCATAGACCTGTTCCCAGTCTTACGTAACCCACGCAACTCATTACATTAAATATTCTCGTCTGATTGAGACGTCTCGGAGAACGTGATAAGGCGCTATATCAAGGATTATTATTAAGTGGGTACCGGAGTCCTATAGCTCAGCGGTTAGAGCGCTCGCCTGACAAGCGAGAGACGTGGGTTCAATTCCAGGCAGGTCAGGGTGAAACCTTGCGCAAGTTTCCTTACTTTACACACACACACACACACACCTAATAATAATCCGTTTAAAAAAAAGGCAAAAGTGAATTGGTCCATTTCAATCCCCGACTGTCTGTGGGGGGGACGTTGCTGTGCGCGATTGACTGCCACGTTTCGCCGCCAAAACACAACAGTCAATTCGCTTCACGGTGTGTGTTCTCTGAAGCGCTTTGAGAACGTCTGGATTGTTATTATCATTATCATTATTCTCACTGACCGGTTTAACGTTTCTCTCCCAGATTGAGGAGGAACCCAGCGATCATGGCGACGGACTCTCCGCGCAGACCCAGCCGCTGCACGGGAGGAGCCATGGTCCGCCATCAGGCTGTCACGTAAGGCGACAAGTTTTTATACCACTTCAACCCTTTCCGCGTGTGTTGGTTACCCAACGGTAACTCCTAATCCTCCCCTCCCCCCCCCCCCCCCCTCCCCCCCTCCCCGACCCTCTCCCTTCCCTGTCCTCAGCTCGGGTCTGAAGCAGTGACTGTCCAGCGCCTTGGGATGTCCTCCTGACACGTAAATGCATCGGGTGATTTGAGTGTGAATCCCGGATGTTGGTCTGATACCCGGCCTCCTCTCTGTGTGTGATTCTGAGCTCGTTGTGAGTTCCTTACTGAACCTCACGGAGCTCCTGTAGCTCGGCAGTTGGAGCCACTCGCCTTACAAGCGTGAGACCCGTGTTCGAATCCTGGCAGGTCAGGGCAAAACCCTGGGCAAGTTTCCTTACTCCACACGCCTAATTATAATCTGTCACCCACAAAAAACAATAATAGAAATTGGTCATTTTAATCCACGACTGTTTGTGGGGCGGGGGGGGGGGGTGTGGTGGGGGAACGCTGCTCTGTGCAATTGGCAGCCGCGGTTTCGTCCACAAATATACGGTCAATTCACTTTACAGTATATGCTGTGAAACGCTTTGAGACGTCTAGAAGATGTCAAATGCAAGGATTATTATTATTATTATTATTCTTAATAACTTTGTGTGTGTTTTCAGGGAGCAATCGTACATGGAAAGCGTGGTGACGTTTCTGCAAGACGTTGTCCCACAGGTACCGAGTGGGTTTCTGTCCCCCCGTCCCCCGTCCCCCGTCCCTGCATCGAGTCTGTCCGTGAATCACTCGCCGACTTCGCTTTGCGCCTTTCGCGTCCTCCCGACGTGAAAGTCACTGTTCTACGCAATCGTAATGTTGTGGTGATTGTTGTTGTTGCTGCTGCCGCCTATAACTTTTTTCTTTACACCTTCCTTTCCTTTCCTTTCCTTTCCTTTCCTTTCCTTTCCTTTCCTTTCCTTTCCTTTCCTTTCCTTTCCCAGGCTTACACCGGCTCCCCTCCGCCCGATGAGAAGGAGAAAATAGTCTGGGTTCACTTCGAAAAAGCTGACATCAATGGTAAGTGCGGATTTTTACTGCTGTGAACAGTTTTCTTCTGATTTTCGAAAACCAATAACACATGAGGGCTGTGTGTGTGTGTGTGTGTGTGTGTGTGTGTGTGTGTGTGTGTGTGTGTGTGTGTGTGTGTGTGTGTGTGTGTGTGTGTGTGTGTGTGTGTGTGTGTGTGTGTGTGTGTGTGTGTGTGTGTGTGTGTGTGTGTGTGTGTGTGTGTGTGTGTGTGTGTGTGTGTGTGTGTGTGTAACGCATCAAAGTGCTGAAATGCGGAAAGGTAAGCTTGTTAATTTCCCCCCCTGGGATTCACAGCATGTACTGTAAAGTGAATTGACTGTATATTTGTGGGCGAAACACGGCAGCCAATTGCGTATACCAGCGTCCCCCACAATCAGTCGTGGATTGAAATGACCAATTTTTAGTATTGTGGTTTTTTTGGGGGGGTATTATTATTGTGTGTGTGTGTGTGTGTGTGTGTGTGGAGTAAGGAAATTTGCCCAAGCTTTCTCCCTGACCTGCCTGGATTCGAACACGTGCCTCCCACCCTGGTAAGTGGCGAGTGTTCTCAAACCACTGAGCCTCAGGAACTCCCCATGCACGGTGATATTCGCGAGGGGTCAGACACCCGGCTGACTAGAAACCCCCCCCCCCCCCAGCCTTTCCCAAAGTTGTTGGAGCGCTCCAATGGCTTGTCTGAAGCTACGTCGAAGCAACTCAGAAGCGTAACCGATACCTTTGGTCTGGAAGTTATTTTTTCCAGCGACTGGAATCATGCCTCCAGATGAGATTTTTCAAGTCTATTTGGAACGGACGTGTTTTAATTGTTCAGTGAACGGCCAAAGCCCGGCTTTGAAGCCAGACGTCGTCCTCTCCTCTCGCAGTCGTCGCTCGGAGACCTCGTCAAGTGTAACGCCGATTGAAACCGACGGACTGGAAAACCATACAGCGCGATGAACAATGCAGAAACGATTTTTACAATACATTATAATCTTCTCAAACTGTTTATTTTTTAACCACGTGAACCACACTTACTTTGTTTATAAAAAAACGTTCCTTTTTTATAAATATTTCGCTTGAATGTTCAGTCCCAACGCGCGCGCGTGTGTGTGTGTGTGTGGGGTGTGTGTGTGTGTATAGTTCATATCAGCCTTTTGTGCACGGTCAACTCTGGATAAATAGCCATCTGTTCGAAGCGCAGAATCTCACTGAACCGGACTGCCTCACGTTCCCGCTCATCATATAAAATTCTTCCTGCTTTTATGGCATAAGTCGTACTTTAATCCTGATTCAAGCATAAAATGTCTCCCAGTTAGTTGCGTTTTCATGCTCAGCTCACTGAGTAGCACATGCCAGTTGTCAGTGCGGACTAACGGCTGCTTGTAAAGAGATTATATTTTGCATTTTGCATAAGTGAATTATTTTTAAATCCGATTCAGTTGCAGCATGAGTGGTTAAATGGGTTGAGGTACAAATATAATAAATTAGTCATGTGTTTGCAGGCGGTCTGTAGGATTGCTGATCCGAGCGTAACATTGCACACAGTAAATGGGAATTTATACCGTGCAGAATTCAGTCAAGGAGACTGTGTTCTTTTGTTTAGGCAAATGCTTATCTCTTCCGTAAGCAATAGGCGTTAATGAGAAAGCAAGGAGGAGAGGAATTTAACCGGCATTTAATAGCCATCAGTGGCGCTTTATATTTTCGCTGACCTCGCTGACCTCGTCCGCTTTTTTCCCCACCACAGTCTCCCATTCAGTTGCCGAAAGGGGCGGGTGGGGGGGGGGGGGGGGAAGGAAATGTTAAGTGTGCGGCGGATTGGTAACCAAAGCATTTTCCGCGGATGCTAATTTATGCCCCCGTACAATCTCTTCAATTTGTCAGCCGCCAAAAGCCAGGCCGCGCGCTAAAGAATCCGAAAGGCGCTGGGAACACTGGGGGAATCTCTGAAAAAAACTTAACAGGAAAAGAGAGAGAGAGAGAGAGAGAGGTTCCTCTGCTGTTTTTCTGAGACGCAGCAATTCGTGGCTGGGGGCCTGACTGAGGCCGACCTTATGATTTACTGTTTGTTAATTCTTGTGTGTAAAAATATAATATATGTGTGTTAGTGACCACAGATTTTTTTTGTTGTTGTCGAACCTCGCTCTGTTGCATATTTGGTGAATCCTCCTACATTGATAGTTGCTGGACTTGGGCGGGCGAGGTTGGGGTGGGTGGGGGAAATTACCTTATTACCGCTCCCGATTTGCTTAACAGACATCGGTTTCTGTAAAGCTGTCACGTAATGTGTTGCTTTAGGCTGACACGGTGTGTTAAAAGCATCAGTGTACTCTGCCGTGGTGTGGCCCTGCTCTGGTTTGCACCAATGATTTCCCACATGGCGCGCTTCTAGATTTTGACAGACTATTGGGGTTTTGCTTCGAGCAACCGGTATCCTGGGAGGCAGAATGAGAGGGCAATTCTTTTAGCTTAAGCAGCTGGGCGAAGAGCAACAACTCATAGAAGTTTAAGAGCGAGTCTATTTTGGCCCGTAAAAATGTACAGTCAATTCGCGTTTTACAGCATATTTTGCGACGCAGCCCTTCGAGATGTCTCGAAGACATGATAAAGATATCAAATGCAAGGATTATTATTATTATTATTATTATTATTTCTCTGTGGTTTGTGGCCAATGGAGGCTGATCTGGAATTGGAGAGTATAACAATGCAGTATCAGAAAATATGTTTTGTTGAGCATTGCACTTGCGAGCTGCGGAGATATTGTTAGGAAGGGTCATTTTGATGCGATGAATTGGAATTTAGTGGGAGGAAAAAAAACTAAAATGCCAAATACTGCAGATACTGGAAATCTGAAACAAGTACAGAAGTGACTTTGGAACACTCAGCAGGTCAGGCCCCGCTCGATGGAGCGAGGAAAGTCGGTCAGTGTTTTGGGTCCATGACCCTTCGTTAGAAGGGTGGAGTTCTGCAGGTCAAGTGGTTAGAGCACTCGGCTTACAAGCGTGAGAACTGTGTTTCGAATCCAGGCTGGTCAGGGCGAAACCGCGGGCAAGTTTCCTTACTCCACACATAACACACACCAACAATAATCCCTCCCAATAATACAAAAATTGATCATTTCAATCCATGACTGTTTGTGGGAACACTACGGTATATTCTGTGAAGCGCTTTTCACGTCTGGAAGACGTGAAAAGAGCTACATCAAATGCAAGGATGATTATATATATAAATTCAGTGTAGCCTTGTTATAAATCTATTGTGTTTTTTTGGGGTGTGGGGGGGCGTGGGTGAGGGGGAGCTTCCTTCAAATCTCAGCAGTGTCACAGAGAGGAGTGTTAGACACTTTGCCCGGGCGTTTTTTTCCCCCCAACGCTGAAAGAAAATCCGGGCGCCTTTTAGGTTGATGGGTTACCACCAGAAGGTCAACGCCTTTTCCTGCTTGTTATATATGTGCAAAGCCACGGCTGTGTCCTAATGTCCTGGAAGTTTTAGTGTGGAAAATAACGCCAGGCATGGAGCAAGTAAAGCGAGCCAAGCCAAATGCATTGGCAGCTTTGCAAGCCTGTCATCTACACTATAGGATAGCGAGCGCAGTATAAGAGGGCTGCCGAGAATCTGTTGACAAGAAGACAGCTACTGAGAACCAGTTGGCTGTTTATTTCAATTTTTCTAAACTTGGCAAATATATCTGGATTTTCACCAAATTTAGTGGAGTTCCTGTATCTCAGTGGTTAGAGCACTCGCCTTACAAGCGTGAGACCTGTGTTTCGAATCCAGGTGAAATCTGGGGCAAGTTTCCTTACTCCGCACGCCTAATAATAATAATCCCTCCCCCAAAAAATTGGTCACTTCAATCCACGACTGTTTGTGGGGACACTGCTGTCTGTGAGGACGCTGCTGTGCGCAATTGGCTGCCACGTTTCCCCCATAAAGCATACAGTCAATTCACTTTACAGTACATTCTGTGAAGCGTTTTGAGACGTCTAGAAGACTTGAAAAGCGCTGTATCAAATGTGAGGATTATTATTACTGTATTATGAATCCAATCTGCGCGGATCGTGAAATAAATTGCCTTTGGCTGCGTTTAGACTGTTCTTATTCTTCTTCTTCTTCTTCTTCTTCGAGAGAGAATTATGTTCATGTTTCTGGTCCAATGTTTCGACAGATATAGCGAGAAATCCCGAATATCACGAGATGAATAACACAGGGAATGATCCTCCCCTGCTCCTGCTCATTGGATACACGGATGGGATGCAGATTTGGAGCGTTCCCGTGAGTCATTTGCCACCTTCATTTCCCCCCCCCCCCCCCCCCCTCTCTTTTTTCGTTGGAATCCAGTACGCTTTCAAGTGTGTTTTCGGAGATCTTTAATGATGCCGTCGCACGTGCGAGGCATGGCAACACAAACACCAGTGGCTTTCATCAACAATAATAATCCTCGCATTTGATACAGCGCTTTTCACGTCTTCTAGACTGTGTCTCAAAGCACTTCACAGAATATACTGTAAAGTGAATTGACTGTATGTTTTGTGGGCGAAACGCGGCACAGCAGCGTCCCCCACAAACAGGCGTGGGTTGAAATGACCAATTTTATTATTGTGTTTTTGGGGGTGGAGGGATTATCATACTTTTCAGCTGATCGATCGAAAGGTATCGCACTCACACTGGACTGTTGAGATCTTCGCACTGCCAGCCACAATACAAAATTCCATGTCCGTTTCTAAAGTTCCATTCAAAAAGCGCCCTTCGCAACTATTGGAATTGTTTTCATTGCTGCATGTGGGGACGGTCAATTCTTGAGACGTCTAGAAGACGTGAAAAACGCTATATCAAATGCGAGGATGATGATGATGATTATTATTATTATTATTGTTGCTGGAGGCCGTGGAGGATGAAGTACAAACTTTGCGCGTGATGGACACGGTGGAATTGGCGTGTTTCTTGCGGTTTGTTGCTTGAGAGAGCAGTTCACGGCGATCAATTTTTTTTTAACACACACACACACACACACACACACATGATGAGCCAGGAAATCAGATTTCACAAGGCCTCTGTCAGTCCTCTCAGCTCAACCTCTGCTTTTGGGTTGCGTTCAATCTCAGCAGCTGGAGATACTTGCGAAAAAACAGTCATGACTTTATTGCCCTACCTTTCTATTTAACATTTCTTTTTTGAGGTTTGCGTGGAGCCCAGGCCGGATCTTGACTGGCCGTTCAAGCCTTTCCGCAGATCTGGATTTACCTGAGCACACACTTTAAATTGTTTTTTTTACTCCGTTTGAGAGAGCTCTTTGTCCTTATTTTGGAGCGAGCTGACCAGAAGGAATGTGTTGATGCGTGAGGAAAAAAATAAATGCCTCGAGTTGTATGCTTTTTGAGGCATATTTGATAATGCATTGGATCCTTTTCAAATTGCATTCATGCTCGTGAATTGTTCCCTTCACTCTCGTTCTTCCAAACAGCCCATTCAATCATCGAATGGGTGGATAGCCTTGCTCGCTGGAGATTGAATAAGTGTGATTCTCTCCACTTTACTTCCAGCTACCTAATCATGGATGGCTCAGTGTGGGTTATGTGTGTGTTTTGGGTGTGTGGTGTGTGTGTGTGTGTATATGTCATGTGTTTCGGGTGTGCGTGTGGTGTATGTGTTGTGGCGTATAGGGGTGTGTCATGTGTGTGTATGGGTGTGTTTTGGGTGTGTGTGTATGTTCTAGCGGGGGGAGGTGAATCAGATCACTGAGCAAAGGAAGCAATCTTAGAATTCCATGTCATTTTTAAGAACAAATTGTGAACTGTAGGGTTGGAATTCTGCCTAAGTTTAAACTCATAACTCCCCAAGGCCTCGCCTAACAGAGGGGAAAGGTGTGTGTGTGTGTGTGCGTGTGTGTGTGTGGGGGTGGATTTTGGCAAGACCTGGGGGAAAGGGAAATTCAACTTGATAAGTTTCTTCCTCTCGCTAAGTGTTGCTGGCAGCTGGAAGAGTGCATAGGCGATATGGGTGAGATGGAGATAAGGCTTTGTGATAGATCCTCGATTAAACAGCTCGTCAACACTTGATACTAATACCGCTTTGGGCAAGATATCAAAGTCCTTCTGGCATATGTGGACTTGTACATCAGCAAACGCTAAACCTGCCCCCAACAAATCAGCGTGCAACTGAGCCCCCATTTTTAGATTTTATTTGAGCGCCCCAATTGGTGTCAAAAGGCTATGTTATCGTTGGAAATCCATCCTGTATTTTGTTAGCGATCCGCTCGCGTCTCTTTCGCCCGCAAAATCTGCGGGCCGATTCACTCTGCGGCGTGTTGAGCGAAGTGCTCTGAGACGCCTGGAAGACGTGATAAGCGTTGCATCAAATAATGATAAGAATAATCCTTGGCGTTTGATATAAATGCAAACATTATTATTATAACAGTAACCAGAAGAGCATTGCATTGCTTGTGATAAATCATGGTGAAGAATATCATGCTGGCCAAGGCTAGCTGTAAATTATAGTCCATTTGTATTGTGTTTTTTTTAACGGAGCTACAGTACAGTAACCAAACAAGAGATGGCACCAAAAGGCTGTGTGTGTATATATATATATATATATATATATATATAGGTCTGTCTGTTTTGGGATGTGAAAACCTCTAATGAAAAACTTGAGTTAGTTAGAAAGCGGGGAAAACTCACTGGGATATAAATGTGTTGACTCTTCTGATGTGGTTGTAGATATTGAAACCTATCCATTCTGTTTTTTTTGGGAAAAATTATTTTGATTGGTCTCGCCTAGGTTTTCCCCCTCCCCCCCCCCCATCCCCCTGTGTTGGGTGGTGGGGGCGGGTGGTGGTTGGGTGGGGGTGGGGGGGGATGCTGGAATTTTGAAATTACTTTGGCAGGAAGTTTATGAATGTAAGTCGATTTGTCTTCAGAAAGTCATGGTCCGAAATCTGGAAGCGATTTACACCATAACTTGCCCTTATCTTGAATCCTGTCAAATGAAAGTACCAAGTGACATAGAGCAGAAATTGTACAGTGCATTCCTTTTAAGATCAGCATTAATATGCCAAAGATAGTTGGTATCAACAGGAAATGTTCTCCCCACCCCCCACCACCCCCACCAGCAGCCCCCTCCTTCCCTCCTCCCACCCCACGAAATATGGACATCTTAGAGTTCTCTGTGTTTTAACTCCTTTGCTCTGAAATTTGTATCTTTCTTGTGCCTCCGGTTTTCGTTCCCTGTTTCACGGCACATCTTGCGAAGACGACAGCAGGGAGGCACATTAGGGTGACACACGCTGTGTTCGTTGTGTTGCGTTTCTTTTGATCTCCTTCACTTTGGGGAAAGTGGCTTAACTCCCCACAGCGTGTCTTTCTCCCTCCCACCCCCCCCCCCACCACCCCCCCGCCTCCCCCCTCCCCCCCCCCACCCCACCAACACCCCCACCCACCGCTCCCTCACTCTTGTCTGTATCCTGCCATCCTGTGTGTTAATGCACTACTCAGTCTCCTCAACGTGTAAACTTCATTCTGTGCTGAAGAAGGGGAGAGAAAGAACATTTTCACACCTTGTGCACTTCAATTTGGATATCAAACATTCCTACTGTGTTCATAAGGACATAAGAAGGAGGAACAGCAGTAGGCCATTCGGCCCCTCGAGCCTACTCCACCATATAATAAGATCGTGGTTGATCTTTTATCCTAATTCCATTTACCCTCCCTATCCCAATATCCCTTAATCCCTTTAGCTTTTAAAAAAAAAGACTGTCGATCTCAGTCTTGAATATGTTCTTGGGACAATCGGCTGCCGCGTTTCTCCCACAAAATGCATGCAGTAAATGTAATATGCTTTATAATAAAATAAAAATAATAATCCTTGCTTTTTTTCATCCAGTCAATTCACTTTGCAGTATATTCAGTGAAGCGCCTGGAGACATTTAGAAGCGCTAGGTTAGATGCAAGAATTATTATTATTATCGGTAGTGTGTGGAGTAAGGAAACTTCCCCAAGGTTTTGCCCTGACCTGCCGGGAATCGAGCCCAGGTCTCTCGCTCGTGAAGTGAGCGCTCTAACCACTGATCTATGCAAGACCAGCGTATTCCGAGTAGTGTTTTGAGACGTCTCTTGAGACATGATAAGGCGCTATAATGAAATGATAGGATTATTATTATTATTATATTATTAAGATAAAACATTCCCCAGCAGGATATTTTAATCACAATCTCTTGAAGATCCTGGTGCAGTATGAGATTTTGATTCCTTACACTGTGAAAATTGCTAAAAAAAAACTATTGTCTGAACAGCTGTTATTCGTTGCGCTAGATTCAAACTGACTGATGTTATGAAAAATAATAAACATTTCATAGTCGGATTATTGTGCGATTCCAACTTGTGAGACGCGCTGCTAAGTGTAGGAAAGCCGTGCCTGTCTTTGTTGATCTGATGGGTCATTCAACTGCGCATCGAGCAAACTTGATTTGCAAAAACAAAAAAGAAGGTCTGATCAATGGGATCCAGCGAGTGAGGGAGGGAGCTGAGAACTCGAATAACTCTTGCTCTATTTTGTTCGAGAACTTCTCCGTCTATCATTGAGACGTCTAGAAGACGCGAGAAGCTCTATATCAAATGCAAGGATATTATGTCATGCTTCAAAAAGAGGCGCTGTTAATGCTGGGCATTGGCAGTAAGTGGCGCTAAAATGATACCTATAACTGGAAACTGTCCCTTCCCCCCCTCCCATCTCGTTGGGTTAAAATTCCTGCCATCATGCGTCAAGATGGGATGTGGGTTCCCGCCCATATTTCCTCACGCGGCTGTGAAATGGGTGTTTCCCTGCCCGAAGAGGGAAATAGCTAGGTGAGTCACCCTGATTTTATGTTTACCTACTTATTAAGAGATTTATATCCTCTGGCAGAGGGCAGACGTGCAGGTCAGCTGTGGGGAAATCCCAAACGCGTATGTGTTTCAAAGAAAAAATTCACATCAGTCTAATAGGTTAGAAGTTTGCTTTATCTGAGGGGCTCCAAACGCTCCTCGTTCAACGTCTAACATCACTTGTCCACATACAAAACAACGACAGATTTGTACAGCGCCTTTCACATCGGAAAGGACGTCCCAAGTGGTTGAAAACTACCCCGATTTAGGCCAAGGCGCTGTAAACTAACCTGATTTAGGCATCCCCCGGGCCTGAGACTTATGTATTAGTGTTGTACTAGGATCCCTTAAAAGTGCCAGTTTTATGGTAGGATTTCCATTGGTTTGAAATAGTTTTCGAGTTGAGGGGGCTGGTTTTTGTTGAGGACTGCAAAGTGGAACGCAAAGTCGCACTTGTGAATCAGTCAGTGTATTATTATCATAATAATAATCTTTGCATTTGATGTAGCGCTTTTCACGGCTTCCAGACCGTGTCTCGAAGCGCTTCACAGAATACGCTCTGAAGTGAATTGACTGCATATTTGTGGGCGACGCGCGGCAGCCAATTGCGCACAGCAGCGTCCCCCACGAACAGCCGTGGATTGAATTGACCAATTTATGACTTTGATTTTAGAGGGAGTATTATTACTATTATCAAATGCAAGGATTCTTCTTCTCGTTATTACTATTCGGATTCGCGGTTTCAAGAGTTTATTAGGAGCAAAACTTTCGTTGGCGAATTGCTGAGTTGGTCAGTTTAATATGGAAGATTTGCAGCGCTGCGTGTATGAAATTACAGCGTTCGAAAAATGTGCTGACGTGAAATCTATCTGTCGAAACCAGTACTTTGTGTTTTTTAAAAAAAAAATAAGCAGACAATTCCTCATCACTTCAAAAGACATTTTGCTTGATTTCTGTTAATTTCCAGCATATTCCTTTCAGCACAGATGCGCTTTAAGTACTGTTCTTGCGGCCAGAAATGAAATGGGATTCTTGATGAAACGCTGCAACAGTGTTTGGTCATTAATGAGCTGCAGATTCAGATGGTATCTTTCCCAGAGCTACGAGAGACAATAAAATGCAACTTGTAAACTTTTTGTTTTGCAAAGTCTTGAATCTTTTTTCATGTGGCTTGCAACCCTAATTGGTTTCAGTCAATCAGGACGGCCTTCACAGACCAATTCTATCCAATCTATCCATGTGTCCATGTGGTGACCAAACTTTGGCCATTGTTTACGCCAAACTCGCTGGAACTTTCAGTCGTTGTCAGGTAACTCAGGTAAAATTTTGGCCAGAACACAGGGAGAAACTCTCCCTTTTCCCTTCCCACCAACTCCCCCCCCCCCCCCCCCCCACCGCTTTAACGTCTTTTAACATTAACCTGTCTAAGCACAGCTAGAACTTCAGTTTAATGTCTCACCTGAAGGACAACATTTCCATTGACTTAATGGCACTGTGATTGTTAAAGTGGGTCTTGTTGTAGTGCGTCCGTTGAGTGCCTGCTTCAGGGAACCGGTTTTAAAAGCTTTTTTTCCCCCCCCCAAATCGAGAAACCAAAGGTGTAACGTTTGAACCCGAGGGGCGGCGGCGGCTCGCGACGCGGGCTCCTAACCGAGTGCTGAGCGATTAAACGAGGAGCTGAGATGAAACAGAAAAAAAAAATTGGTTGCGGTGGTGTCAGGCCAAGTCTCGTCTTAACCCTCTTGGGTTGTAGAAAAAGTGTTGAGTGGTTTGTGAGGTCCTGGGGAAATCAGGAAGCAGATTTGTCAGTGATGTGGTTGAGCCTTTATTTGGAACAGTCAGGATGCAGGGAGGAGCAGCGTAGAATATTAATACGATAATAATCATCCTCGCATGTGATACGGCAGACGGGACTTTAAACTGAGGTCCTGTTTGTGCTTGGACAGGTGGATGTTAAAGATCCCATGATGTAAATGGAGGGGTGGGGTGGGAAGGGGTTGGTGGGAAGAGAAAGGGGAGAGTTTTCTCCTTGTGTTCTGGCCCCAAAGTTTCAACCTGAAAAAACTGGGTTCACTCACACCGTAGCTAGCTGTATGCGGCACATTGCTGTGTGCCAGTCGGCTTTTCCTGCGAAGCGCTTTCAGCCTCACGCTGTAAAGCTGTCGTTCCAGGCGGCAGGATTTGACTTGGCGGGGGTGGGGGGTACATTGACTGAATGATGGCGATTGTGTGCGATAATGTATCTTCGAAGCTTGGTTCCTCCTCTAAGTGTTTTTTCCCTTAAATATTTGAATGAATGTTATTATATTTTTTAGCATGGGGGGGAGACCTGGTCATTTCCCCGAACTCATATTATCCAAACCCCTCCCCCCCCAAAAAAAATCTGGGCTATCTTATTATCGTTGCTTCAGCTTCACAATTACATTCTCGCGAGCTGGCTGGCACTGGTCGATTCCTTTTTTTGAAAAAAAAACAACATTCGCACTTCATAAAAGCAGGTGACGACAGCTGGAAGGTTTCTGCGGCCGAGTGTGTTTGATATGTTTATGGCAGCCGCTGAACTGGCAACCTGTGTAATGGCATTTCGCTGTCTCTCCCACCACCTGCTTCTTTTCTCCCTTGCCGAATATGTAACGCGGGTTATTCTGAGTGGCTTTGCATTAGCGTCTTGCTGGCATTGAAATAACTATAGAGTGGTCTCGGTTTTTGTGGGACGCTGCTTTGTGTGGGGGACGCTGCCGTGTGTAATTGGCTGCCGCGTTTCGTCCCCCCACCCCCAAAACATATAGTCAATTCACTTTACAGTGTATTCTGCGAAGCGCTTTCAAGACGTCTGGAAGACGTGAAAAGCGCTATACCAAATGCAAGGATTATTATTATTATGATGATGAAATGATGGTTTAACGGGAGGCTGTTTACTGTAGTCACATTTATTTTGTTTTAAGAAACTGCAGTGAATCGAGTGAGGCACTGGGCATCGCGGTGGCTGATAAGAGTGCATTTTTGCTTACATATCTGAGATTTGCGTTTGAGTTTTCTGACCCAGAGGCGACGAGATGAATGTTTTCGTATCGGAAATGGGTTTGGGCAGCTCTAGCGCCGCTCTGACTCAGGTTTGACTGTTACTGTGACTGTCGTCGATGACCGAAATGGTCCTGTGTATGATACGAAGATGGTCGAGCGAGGATGGTGGAAGGCGAACCAAATGGACCTCAGTCTTCTTTCCCACACACAGCAAAATTCTGAATGAGTAAATGTTCCTGACGCTGGAGTCCTTTGACCCTGACACTGGGAAATGTTTCGGTGTCCTGTAGTCCTCGACCCGACAAACTCAAAACTCATTGCTCGCGAGCACGAACCAAATGCCAGCATGTCATGCGTCTCAAGGCGGCTGTTTAATTGATGTCCTGTAGCGACAATGTCACCCAGAGTGGTGACATCGCTTTTGATATTAAATAAGTAAAGTGCACATTGAAGAGGGGCTCGTGTGAACGCTGATGAATTATTTGTAAAATAAACACAGAAAGAACTAACCGAAGGGAGGCTCGAAGAAAAAAAAAAACTTTACACAAAAGGGCAGTGCAGCAAAACTGTAGGTTCTTTTGAAGGAGAATTCTATATCCGAAGGAGGACAAATTGTATGGAGAGTGAGAAGCGAAACGGGATTAGATCTGCCGGTTTTTAGCGCGCGAACAGGGAACGGCCATTGCTTTTATATTTTCATCCAGGTAAAGGAACAGGTCGGAACAAATGTCAGAAATTGCCTTTTACAAACTCCAGACCAGTGTTCTCTTTCTTTGTGGAATCCTGCAGCTCAGCGGTTAGAGCGCTTGCCTCGTCAACCAAAGGACCCGGGTTCGATTCCCGGCAGGGCGAAAACCTTGGGCAAGTTTCCTTACGCCACCCTCCTCTCTGTTCACTCAGCAGCAAGTCGTTAGACTAACAACGGGGTTGTTAATCGATTGGCGGATCGCTTTTTTTGTAGGTAATAATCCCTTTTTCAAAAATAATAATAATTTGCTCACTCAATCCACGGCTGTTTGTGGGGACGCTGCTGTGCTTAATTGGTTGCTGTGTTCCACTCACAAATTTACAGTCAATTCACTTTACAGTATATTCCGTGAGGCTCTTTGAGATGTCTTGAATGAGACAAGGATTAGTGCCTACAACGACAACAACAATAAAATTGCACTTATATAGCGCCTTTCACGTCGGGAGGACGTCCCAAAGCGGTGAACCTGGGCCTATCCTTTCCAAAGCAAGACTTGATGGGCTGAATGGTCTGTTTCTCTGCCGTGATATCCTCTGATACTTGTTCGACACTTGCTCTGGCCTCTAGGATACACAACTCGTTTGAGCAGAGGGACTGTTTTGGCTCACTGCCCGGCCCGGAGGAGGGTGCTGTTTGCGATCCTCTCCAGAAAGGCTTTGTTGTACGACTAAGTGATATTTTGGCCGTTTTTGATGTTGATGGATGAGTTTTTGTTTTATATATATATATATATATCTATATATATATCTATATATAGATATATATATAGAAACAAAAGATGAACTTTTCGAAAACCTTCTGCGTCGTAAATGGTGTTTGCAAAACAAATAAATTGTTCCCATCTTGATAATAAATACGAAGTGACAAATGATCAGTCCCAGTATAATGGCTCGGAGTGGAGCGCGGAGTGGCACTTTGATGTGGCCGTGCAGTTAAGGGTCTTTTGCTGAGGGTGGATGCAGCCCAATTATCTGCATGTTATTTCATGTGGCACTCGTCTGTAAATACTGTTTTGCTTAAGCGCCGAAAACATTCAGGATCCTCGAGTCACGGCGAGTTCGCTGAACTGTTGAACCTCCTGTGAAGAATGATGACCTGCGAAATCTGGCCGTCGGTTTTCAGAGAGAGAGAGAGAGAGAGAGAGGTGTCGCGAGCGAGAGCCAAGGAATCCGTGTCAGCAACACTGCCGTGTTGCCGTTCCGAGGTTTGCGGAGCTGCTCGCGCAGCAATAGATGGCGTCAATTCCTGTCTGAATCCGCACCAAACATTACGGGCATTTAGAAATCCAGTCTCTTTGGCAGGCGAGCAGTCTCGCATTTGATAAATTAAAGCAATCATTATTGTTACCGCCGCTGGTAATAATACTTTTAAGAGTTTGCCAACCTCTTAAAAGATTGCATAAAACCCCAGTTGCAGTCAGGCATCCTGTATATTCCTATTCGAACTCGATTACGTTAAATTTTCCTGTTGATTCACTTCTCTCAAGTGAGATACGGGTTCAGATACACCAGGTCCGCATTTGAGTAGCCCACATGGCCCGTAAGATGCAGTTAAGAGATTGATTTGGATCAACTGTTTGCAGGCAATCAATAGAAATCGAATTGTTTCCGCTGCCTGAAATCGATCCGCTTGCACTGATGCAGTTGCCGTTTCCTCCGTGAATGCGAACTACTTCTGGTGTACATTTTGGGGTATGATGACGGCACTGTGTTGCGATCAAGGTACAAGATAGGTGTCAAACCGGGGTCATTGAGATGTAGCTCGATCGATTGGGTGATGATCCGATTTGAGTTCCAGCCTTGACGCTGTCAAAATTGAATCAAAGTAGGCCCCCTGGAAGGAGGGGTGTGTGTGTGTGTGTCTGTGGAGAGAGAGAAAGAGCGCATTCTGTACCAAAACGCAGGGAAATTTACCTGCCTGGGTGGCGTGCACAAACGCAAGGCCAGTTTGGCTGTGAAGCAAGGTGATGCGTTTCTGCATGTTTCGCCCACGTATACAGTTAATTCACTGAATTTACTTTACATCCAGCGAGGAGCTATATAATAATAATAATAATAATAATTACTATTAAAACAGCATTTGATGTAGCTGTTTTCACATCTTCTAGACGTCTCAAAGCGCTTCACAGAATATACTGTAAAGTGAATTGACTGTGTGTATATATTTGTGGGCGAAATGCGGCAGCTGATGGCACACAGCAGCGGCCCCACAAACGGTCATGGATTTTTTATTATTGTGTTTTTATTTGAAGGGATTATTATCAGGTGTGTGTGTCTGTGTGTGTGGAGCAAGGAAACTTGCCCAAGGTTTCGCCCTGACCTGCCTGGATTCGAACACAGATCTAACACTTGTAAGGCGAGTGCTCCAGTGAGCTACCGGAGCTCCACAATGGGCAGCTTTTGCCCAGTACAGATAAGTGTCTTTTAAGTGAGTAATCTTGGTTCAAGAAAAGCTTGGCAAGAAAACATCTTTTCTCTCTACATTTAGCCGCTTTGCCTCTGACCTGCACAGTCTCTCCAGCCCGTGCATTATTTATAGACCCTGAATTATAGACTCGAGAACAAAAAAAAAATCTCCTCTCCGTAGGCGACAGGATTTCACTTCACTGCTCCGAGATTGTTAATGAAGGAATGTTTCTGACTAAATGGTTCGGAGGTAGTGAATAATGAATGAAAAGGGTGTGCGTAATTATTTCATACATCAGCCAACGCACAAGTGGACAAGGTGTGGCAGAACGCGCAGATCCACAAGTCGATAGTTTTTCTTTTCCAAGTTATTGCTTCCGTTTTGCCCAACCTGAAAACCCTTCGGATTGGAAGTCAGCTCTTTCTTTTTTGAACGGAAGCCTCGTTTCTCTTTTTCTCTTGTGTCAAAACTCAACAAACTGGAGTGGAGCTCTTGTAGCTCGGTGGTTAGAGCCACTCTCGCCTTAAGAGCGTGAGACCTGTGTTGGAACTCAGGCATGTCAGGTCAGGTCAGGTCAGGGCAAAACCTTGAGCAAGTTTCCTTACTCCACACACACACACACACACGCACAAATGCGCACACATGCCTTATAATAATCCCTCCAAAAAAAACACGATAATAAAATTGGTAATTTCAATCCACGCCTGTTTGTGGGACACTGCTGTGCGCAATTGGCTGCCGCGTTTCGCCTACAAATATACAGTCAATTCACTTTACAGTATACCCTGTAAAGCTCTTGGAGATGTTTAGAAGACGTGAAAAGCGCTATATCAAATTCAAGGATACAAGTTGCCTTGCACGTAATCTGGTAATGACCTTTAATGATTTATATACAGCCTTTTACATTGGGAGGATGTCTTAACAGGTTACAGGCAAGATATAATATTTACTTATTACTGAAGTCGAGCGGCATGGGAACTATCAATGACTTCTCCTTTGGTATATTTGTGAGTTTGACATCTTCTGGACGCCTCAAAGCGTTTCACAGAATATACTGTACAGTGAATTGACTGTATATTTGTGGGCGAAACGCGGCAGCCAATTGCGCACAGCAGCGTCCCCACAAACAGTCATGGATTGAAAATGGTCAATTTAAAAAAAAAATAATTTGGGGGGAGGGATTATTATTAGGCGCATGTGTGTGTGTGTGTGGAGCAAGGAAACTTGCCCAAGGTTTTGCCCTGACCTGCCTGGTTTCGAATGCAGGTCTCACCCTTGCTTGTAAGTCGAGTGTCTCTAACCACTGAGCTACAGGAGCTCCCATTAAGATATTTACCTCCACTCGTATGAAGCTGTTGCCGTTGTTGTTTAGTGGATTGGAAGATCGCCCGTATCCCTGGTATCTTGGAACGCGCAGCTGATTCTAGTACGATGTTAATTAATCCTCGATTTGCCCCCTTGTGCTGTCATGTTCAGCATGCGCTGTGGAAGGACGAAGAAGGAAGCTACTCCAAGCTGGATTTAATGAGCAACAAACCTATAGATAATGTTAGCGGAAGAGTTAGGAAAGTGAATGCGGCTTCTTTGTGGGAGGGCGGGGGGGCCTCAGTTGGCAGGCAGCCAATTGTGGGGTTCCTGTAGCTCAGTGGTTAGAGATACTCGCCTGACAAGCGTGACACCTGCGTTCAAATCCAGGCAGGTCAGGGCGAAACAATGGGCAAATTTCCTTACTCCACACACACACACACACACACGCCTAATAATAATTGTCCCTCCAAAAACAAACACAATAATAAAATTGGTCATTTCAATCCATGACTGTTTGTGGGGGACGCTGCTGTGCGCAATTGGTTGTTGCGTTTCGCCCCCTGATATCCAGTCAATTCACTTTACAGTATATTCTGTGAAGCGCTTTGAGACGTCTAGAAGATGTTAAAAGCGCTATATCAAATTCAAGGATTATTATTATTATTCTCTCTTCCTTGTCCTCTCTCTCCCTCTCAATCTCTTTCTGTCCCCCTGCCCTCTCCCTTCTTTCTATTCTCTCTCGATTCCACACCAACCTCTTTCTCTCTCCTCTTAACCCCCCGCCCCCCTGACAACCCCCCTCCCCATGTTGATCAGCTACAGGATAGTCCAGCCAGTGAACTAAACTCTTGCAACGTGAAGCTCAGTCCCACACTGGATCATTGCGTTTATCCATCGAGTTGTGGGATGGAGGAGGGGAGTTTGACCGAATGTTCCAAAGGGCTTATTATGGGTTGAACAAATATGGCTTCAGCTTGAATTGCAAACTCTTTTGGGATAACGTCTATTAGTTCAGAATTAGGGGCTCATTAGGTGAGGTCAGTAATTATTATCCGCTTTTGGTAATATCGCAAAACTTTCTCTCGTCAGTTTATCAAAATATTTAGACAGGATGTATTTTTCCAATCTCATTAGAAATGATTATAGTAAAACAGTGTAATTTTTTGTTAGGGCGGTGGGGTGTGTGAGGGGGATAGTTCCTTAAGTATTTGAGATCCCATAAGAGGTGGTTTCGAAAACGATTGCCCTTAATGTTTGATGTTTCTTCAACCGCCCACATACATCAATGCAAAGGACATCGCTACTAAATCTGTTCAATTTACCTTTGATCTATAGTTCTGTATGCTTATCCTTAATGTTTTCTTTCCTTACCCACCCCACCCACCCTCCCACCCCTACCTTACTTTGCTACACGTTGGTTTGTACTTCGGTTGCACAGAGGAGACTCGCTCTAAAGCCGTTACTTTTTATTAACAATAATAATCCTTACATTTGATATAGCGCTTTTCACATCTTCCACACGTCTCAAAGCGCTTCACAGACCTGTCTTCGAATCCAGGCAAGAACTTGGGCAAGTTTCCTTACTCCACATAGACACGCACACGCGCCTAATAGTAATCCCTCCCAATAATAAAAAAATTGGTCATTTCAATCCACGACTGTTTGTGGTGGGGACGCTGCTGTGCGCAATTGGCTGCCGCGTTTCGCCCACAAACATACAGTCAATTCACTTTACGGTATATTCTGTGAACCGCTTTGAGATGTTTAGAGGATGCGAAAAGTTGCTGTATCAAATGCAAGGATTATTATTGATATTATTTTTGTGTTGCTGACCCGATCGAAGTTATTTTCCTCATTTGCTTACAAAATGCACAGTGAACCCACTGGCGGAGGGAGACGTGTCTGTTTCGGATGCGAGGATAATTAGTCTTCTTATTTTTATGCAACCCAGACAAATGCGTGAAGTGATCCATTTTTACGGTATACCTGACCATTGCTGTCTTGATGTTTTGATGCAGATAGTTGGCGAGGCACAGGAGCTGTACTCTGTACGGAACGGTCCCATTCGCACGGCCCGGGTGCTGCCATCACCGCAAACAGGTAGACCCCGGGGCGACTTTTCAACTCATTTCGGTGGAACTTTGATTCGAAAGGGACCCGATTTCCGAATGAATAACAATTTCTTTTCAAGCGGGGGAGATTTGTTGCAGCGCAGCGTACGACGCGTCTTTCGCGTCGGGAGGGCGTCTCCATCTTATCTATTAAAGGAAATCGCATCATGGTGATAGGCACAGGTACATAGGTACCCATACATAGGTACATAAGCAGTTCAGTGCATATGTGCGTGCGACCGCCAGGAATGCGGAAGACGAACTAACTGGACAGACCTCGGTCTTTTTTGTCTGGCTATTCTCATGTTCTTGTGGTGTAATAATAATCCTTGCATTTGATCAGGCGCTTTTCACATCTTATCGACGTCTCAAAGCGCTTCATAGAATATACTGTAAAGTGAATCGACTGTATATTTGTGGGCGAAACGCGGTAACCAATTGCGCGCAGCAGCGTCCCCCACAAACAGTCTTGGATCGAAAATGACCAATTTTTATTATTGTGTTTTTTTTGGGACGGATTATTTAAGGTGTTTTGTTTGAGGTGCTCAGTACTATTTAGTGGCACGAAATTTTAAAAGGCGGACGGCCTGCTGTTCAATACTCTTTTATCAAAAAGCTTCAGATAAACTTTGTGAATTACGTAGCTTTCGCAAGTCCGAAGGATTGAAATATATTGAGATTACAGCCATGGATCTATCCACGATTACGATCTTTTGCAGGGAAAAATGCTTGTACTGTGAAAGAAACGAAACTCTGCCCAATGTTTACTTTGCAATTCAGTGTATAAATGCCATTCGGTGGTTTCAAAACTGGGCCACAGTGTGATGTGATGTGATGTACGCGGTATACTGGCTTGGTTTCTCCCCGCACGGCCAGTTCAAACTCCCCCGCCAGCGAAGGAAGATAAAAACTAGTCAGTCTTTGCGATGTGAGGTTTTCACATGCCTCCCGAACTGCCAGCGTTTGTTTGTTAGTGGCCAAGGTCTGGCTGGGGGAGCAAATTGCTCCTTTCCTGGTCAGACCATAAACACATAGACAAACACACAGACACACACACACACAGACACACACACACACCTCTTGAAAATCTAAAGCTGGTTTTGAATTAACTTCAGATGAATTTTAGTTCTTCTTGTCCACGTGATGAAAACTGGAACCGCTTATACTGTTTGGCTAATGTTATCGCGCTGGTCACTGACTCAAGTGAATTACTGCCTTTGTATTCCAAAGCTTTTTCAAAATGGATAATTTGTCCCGAAAACCTGAATATATCAGCAGTGAGATGTGTTGAGTACATGAGTAAGTTGTCCACAGAACAGCTAGTTGATGACTTTTGTTTGTGGTGCCTCAGTTAACCTGAGGAGTGTTGCGAGCTAAACACAGAGTGATTGATTGCCTGTTTTAGAAGATCTGTTTGGCAGCAAAGCACCATTTACTTTGATTTTGAATCAACGGTCTTGTGTATTCAGGGACAGAGCATGAACTGAGTCCATTCAAAATGCGGCCAAATGAAAAACAAACTGCTTAACATGGTGATTAATAATAATAAGAAGAAGAATGATTGCAATTGATGTAGTCCTTATTGAGCCTTTTTGAACTGTTTCAAAGCGCTTCACACAAACATGCTGCAATGTGAATTGACTCTGTATTGCGTGCGGCCAAACGCGGCAGCCGATTGCGCGCGGCAGCGTCCGCCACAAACAAACAGTCGGGGGTTGAGTGAACGCATTCTGATTGTGATTGGCATTATATCTGCACAGGATTTTTTTTGCCGGAGGGAGTGAAAGGCCGAGCTTCCCCGAGCCCCTCGAATCTGGCCTGGTCCTTCCTAGAGAAGAAGAAGACCTTCCTACAGGCAATCTGGCAATCGCTCTGTCTTAACCGCCAGGTTCGGGAGGATTCATAATAAATCTGGTGCAAAATCTCACTTGTGCTCCTTCGCACCTCCCTGCTTTACAAATTGGAACAGATTTCAAAACAAACTGCGTCCCCCTGTCTCCCCCCCCCACCCCACACCACCACCCCCCACACTGGCGAGCACATGTCTCTAAGCTTGCCTTTTTTTTTTTAATCGTCTTCAAGCGGCAGCCGGCTCTCTTAATCGATCGAGCTCATTTCCAGGAAGATTTCGACGCATGTGTTGCAAAGCTGGGTGGCGACGCATATTTATTTTCAACTCACCCCGAGTTGAACTTGAAGGGATCATTTTTTTTTCCCATTTTTCCGTAAGAGTAAAATGCACAACAGCATCCAGAGGATGCTGGAAGGAGATGAAAGCGGAAACACGCTCTCTCTCTCTCTCTCTCTCTCTCTCACTCTCACAGAAGAGCGGACGGGGTGTAGATATATAACACGCGCGGACCGAGAGGATTCAGAGAGACTGGAATAAATCACTTGTGAGATGAATCACAGTGGAGGATCTGATTGCTGGCAATATAGACAGCGTGAAACAGTGTTTTACTGTGTCTGCCTGTCAAAAGAACGATTGTTTGATGTGGGAGCCAAGGGGTGGGTGGATTTGGCTCGTTCGTAATGTAGGTGACAACACTGATTGGAAATTTCTCTCCCAAAGTGTCAGTCTAAAAATGGTTCGTGTCTCAAGGGTTGCATTAACCCTTTGCTTTCAGCAGCCCCGTTCGCTCAACGAAAGTCGTTTTGTTTTGAGAATTAAATTGTTGGCTTGTCTCCCCATCTTGTTGATCAGTCCTGTAGCTCAGTGGTTAGAGCGCTTACAAACGTGAGACCTGTGTTTCGAATCCAGGCAGTTCAAGGCGAAACCTTGGCTAAGTTTCCCGACTTCACCCACACACCTAATAATAATCCGTCAAAAAAAAACCCACAATAATAAAAATTGGTCATTTTCAATCCAAGACTGTTTGTGGGGGACCCTGCTGTGCGCAATTGGCTGCCGAGTTTCGCCCACAAATATACAGACAATTCACTTTACAGCATATTCTGTGAAGCGCTTTGAGATGTCGATAAGATGGGAAAAGCGCGATATCAAATGCAAGAATTATTATTATTATTAACTGTCACATCGCTTCCCGTTGTATCCAGTGCATCTCTTCGAGACGTCTCAGATGGCACGATAAGGCAAGGTTTATTATCGAAGCGTTGAATCTCCAAGCACTTCACAGAATTTAATGCAAAGCGGAGACAGCGTGTGTCTTGTGGGTGAATACGGATACCAATGTTGTACAGCAGAGTCCCACAAACAGCCATGAACCGACCCCACTGTGCCAGCCACAGCCACCCGGTGTGGCTGTGCTACTGCTCACTGACGGGAATGATTTAATCCAAAACTCTGTAGTTATTTCAGAAATTACTTTCTTTTAATGAGGCCTGAAAGTGTTTCCTGCGCCCAGCTCCCTTGGTTCTGGCTCTGGATCACTGTGTCTTCTGAATTGCTTGCGTGAGCACTGACTGAGAGTCTTAACTGGCGAGCGTGTTGGCATTTATTCCAGCTGCCTCTGGCAATCTCAACTTACTCTTGAAACGACCAATTTTCTGTTTGTTTCACGCACAATTTCGTGCGGCAGCCTGGTTCAATCTTGCGCCTCGAGTCACAAGGTTGCAGGTTGAAGCCGCACTCAAAGGACGTGGAACTCGTGTGCAGCTCCTGTAGCTCAGTAGGTTAGAGCACACTCGCCTTACAAGCGTGAGACGTGTGTTTCGAAGCCAGGCAGGTCAGGGCGAAACCTTGGGCAAGTTTCCTTACTCCACACACACACACACGTGCGCCTGATAATAATTATCCCTCCACAAAGAAAAAGCAATGATAAAATTGGTCATTTTCAATCCAAGGCTGCGTGTGGTCGGGGAGACGCTGCTGCGTGCAGTCGGCTGCCGCGTTTGGCCCACAAATATACAGTCGGTTCACTTTGCGGTATATTCCGCGAAGCGCTTTGAGACACGGTCCGGGAGACGTGAAAAGTGCTGTATCAAATGCAAGGATCATTACATTATTGTCGCACAGTCTATCTAGGCTGCCACTCCAATGCTGTGCTGGGGGTTGTGCTCGGTTGGAGGTGAGGTACCGACCTTCAGGGTGCATTGGCGTTATTCAACGTCCCTTGGCGTTAATTTGAGAAGGAGGTTTCTCTTGAGAAGGAAGTTCTCTCGGCCAGCAATCCTCCTGTGAAATCGGTCACTTCACGTCCACGGGCTGTGTGCAAATTGGCCGTTGCATCCACTTGAACTGTATACACAATCACCGCACTCTACAGTTAATCATGTGAAGTATAGTGGTACGCCCTCTCTGACATGTTGAGGCGCCATATGAAATGTAAGGATTTTGACAGGATTATAAAAGCAATGTGGGACAGAATGCGGTTTTATTTTCAATTGAAAAGTGCGGTGTCTTGGAACATCAGATCTTTCTGCCCCTACTTGAGTCTGGAAGACGTGAAAAGCTGCTCTATCAAATGCAGGATTATTATTATTTTTATTTGCTTTTGTGTATTTCCTCCTGATTTCTCCTGTAATGTCTCTTCTCACTGTTCGTTTTACTCTTTTGTTTAATTCTCCTTCCAATCTCTCATCTCTCTTCGTCCCCCGCCCCCCCCCTCATCTGTAGGCTGGAATTTCGCTTCTTTGATCCTTAAAAGGCTAAGAAAACATTTGCGAATGATGCACTATATTAATAACAATCCTTCCATTTGATACAGCGCCTTATCACGTCTCAACGCGCTTCACAGGGTTTACTGTAGAGTGAATTGACGGTATTTTGAGGGCAAAAGGCGGCAGCCAATTGTGCGCAGCCGCGTCCCCCCAAACAGTCGTGGATCGAGTGACCAAATTATTAGTTTATTTGGAAGGAGTATTACCAATACAGCACTAGGGGCTACGTTTGATTGTAAGCCTTTCCTTTGAGTAAACTGCACGGTTTTAAGAAGCATCAACCATTTTAGAACTGACTGCGAGCGCTGCCCCATATAAATGATGTGGCTGTTCCTGTTTATGAAATAAATGCTGGCGTGTGGGGGATGCAACATCAGGACACTTTGTGAATAGTTTAGGAATGGTCTGGGCTAGAGACGCATCCTTTGATGGCCCAACAGACCCATCCTTGTAAGGATAATTGGAGGCAAAATTTGCAACTTGTATCTTTATCTCGGGAGGAATCTGTTAAGCATTCATGCGCTAGCTGTCTTTGTGGGCTGTAAAATACTAGGACAGCGTTTCCGCGGGTCTTTAAAGAATCGGCTTCCACGTTAACACGGGATCGAAGCATGTTTTTTTTCCACAATTCTGTGTGATCTTCAATTTGAATTTCAATTTGAAGGTGAAATGGGCTCCACCTGCTAAGGAGTAGCTCAGTGGTTAGAGCACTTGCCTCACAAGCGTGAGACCTGTGCTTCGAATCCAGGCAGGTCAGGGCGAAACCTTGGGCAAGGTTCCTTACTGCACATGCTTGCCTTATAATAATCCCTGCCCCCCCCAAAAAAAAACTACAATAAGTGGATCATTTTCAATCCACGGCTGTTTGTGGGGGACGCCGCTGTGCGCAATTGGCTGCCGCGTTTCGCCCAGAAACATACAGTCAATTCACTTTGCAGTAAATTCTGTGAAGCGCTTGGAGATGTCTAGAAGACATGAAAAGCGCTATATCAAAATGCAAGGGTTATTATTATTGAAAGTAAAGGGGACAATGCTCTTCGGGTGAATCGCTGGTGCGTGACAGTCAGGGATGGAGTTTTTGCCTGTTAATCTTCACCAGTCGAGCATCAGCTTGATCTCTGTGGATATGTCAGGAATGTAGGGCTGCTGAGGGTAGGTACATCTTGGCATACACCCATCGATCGAAAAATGTGTACGGAATACCAGTTGCAAAGCTTTATTTGTAGCTTTGGCTGCTTCGAGTTCCCTTTCAGACAAGTGTTGTTGCCAAGAAGCCTTGTCCCTTGGCTTTGTATACTAAATAGGTCAATTGGGGCAGCTGGATCGATGCCTCCTTGAATGTGACGCTCGCAGTCTCTAGGACACACAAAGTCTTGATCTTCCACTGGGTGCCTGGAGGCAAACACTCTAATCCAGTTTGCTATCACCGGGGATTTTTCACTGCAGGATATCTTGCGATGTGTGCCATTTTGTGGAACTCCTGTAGCTCCAGTGGTTAGAGCTACTCGCCTGACAACCGTGTTCGAATCCAGGCAGATCAGGGCGAAACCTTGGGCAAGTTTCCTTGCTTCACATTGCCTGATAATAATTCGTCCGCAAAGAAACACCAATAATAAAAATTGGTCATTCTCAATCCACGACAGTTTGCGTGGGGAACGCTGCTGTGCGCAATTGGCTGCCGTATTTCGCCCACAGTATATTCTGTGAAGCGCTTTGAGACGTCGATAAGATGTGAAAAGCTGCTGTAACAAATGCAAGGAATTATTATTATTTGCAGATTTTAAAAACACGGTTTTATTCCCCACCCCAAGTAGGTTTTTGAAAAGCAAATCTCCTGCGTGTTTGCTGTCTGCCTTAGCGCCAAGCCGATCAAAACATGTACAGTACACTGCGGTCAGGCTGAAATAATAATAATAAATCTGATGGGGCTAAACATCTAAATAAATCTAAATACTAATAAATCTTTTTTTAGATTCTAAAAGGGCAAGACAATATATATCAGGACAGGCTGTTTCGACTTGCGCGGAATAATAAAAGCAGAGGACACAGCCCACGATTGAAGGGAGGGGTGGGCACATTCAGAACAAACGACGCAAGTACTATTTCAGTGAGTGAACAGTGAACCTGTGAAACAGGCTGTCCATGGAGTCGGTTGAAGCTAGCAAGTGTTGATTTGTTCAACAACAACAGCAAAATTATACTTGTATAGCGCCTTTCACGTCAGGAGGACGTCCCAAGGCGTCATTGTTTCAGACCAGAGCTAGTGCCGGGGTCGGGGAGGGTGGAGGGAGGGAAACGGGAGGGATTTGGGGTGACTGATGGGACCGTTGAAAAGGAGGGTCTTGAGGCGGAGGGACTTGAAGGAGGCCAGGGTGGGGACGAGGCGGAGGGACTGCAGGATGGAGGTGGAAGGAGAACTACATGGATCCTGGTCTTCTTTCATCTAGCATTACCTTTTCTCTTACGTTAAATCCTCATATGCCTCTCAAATTGCGAGGGTTCTTCACAGGAATTACTGTAAAGTGTAGATACTGCATATTTTGTAGGTGTACGCGGCAGCCAATCTGTGCATATCAAGGGACCAATTTTATTTTGGGGGGAATTATTGGCCAGAACACTGGGAGAAATGACACTCCAATACTTCTCTTGAGCTAGGCCAGGGATCAGTCCATCAGTCATTGCTCATTGCTTTTTGGGGGGCACTGCTCTCCACCATCAATTTATCTGACATTAAATAACTCACTGTGCGGTAGATAATAATGATAATCATGCTTGCGTTCGCTATAGCACCTTAACACGTCTCCCGAGACATCTCCAAAGCGCTTCACGGAATTTACTGCAAAGTGAATCGACTATTTTGTGGGCAAAATAGAAATCCATTACCTAAATACTTGTGTCTATTTTAAATGTAGAAATAAATCTAAATCACACAAACAAACCCAATGGCCCCAAGTGCAATGTATCTGAACACCAACTGGCTATGCCACACACATGCATGGCTGTCTGATCTGGTTAGCCCCGATCGTTTTCTTTTTCCATGTAAATAGCACACAGTACAATTAGAATCAATTAGAATTAAAAAAAATTCCGACGAATGTGTTATTGTGCGAGTAAAGAATCTGACTTTGTTGCCTTGCGTGTGAGCATGTGTGTGTCTGTGCGTGTCTGTGTGTTTGTGTGTGTCGGCCGGCCGAGCGGGAGGGTGGGTGGGCGGTGGGAGGTGGGGGGGGGGCCGGGTGGGTGGGTGGGTGGGTAGGTGGGAGGGAGGTGGGGCCCCAAGAGGCTTACTGCTATGTCTGGCAGTGGCTCTCATGTTTCCTTGATTAAAGTGTTGCGGTTCGAAAACCAGATTTACTGAACAAATATTTGGAAATTTCCACTGACATTTGGAAATCTGTGTGTGTTAGTGTGTAGACACCACAATACCAGGAAGATTCCACAATATCGTGACAGTGGCTATGCAGTTTTCATTACAACTAATCTCTCATTTTTACAAAATGTCTGTGTGTTTATGGGAACTAAAATTAGTTTGATTTTCCCCCCCCCCCTCTCTCTCTCGCTATTAAAAGCTCTCAGCTACTGCATCTAAGAAGCGATCATTAATATCCCGAGAGATACAAGACCCAGGGGTACAAAAATCTAGAGACGTCTAGAAAACGTGAAAAGCGCTATATCGAATGCAAGGATTATTATTATTATATAATCTCACAGATTTGTTTTATACCTGAACGGCCGGCCAACTGATAGATGAAAGCTGGTCAAAAATACACGTTCAATTCACTTGACAGTATATTCCGTGATGCGCTTTGAGACGTCGATAAGATGTGAAAAGCGCTATATCGGTCCCATCGTTCCCCCCCAAATCCTCCCCCCCCCCCCCCCCTTTACCACCCTCCCCGTCCCCGACCCCAGCTCGGGTCTGAAACAGTGATTGTCCAGCGCCTTGGGACGTCCTCCTGAGGAAATTCTGCTCCCGCGGCTGCTTTTCGTGACTTTGCCCGTAATGAAAAACTCACTTTGTAGCACTTCACAAGTACAGGAGATCACCTGAGGAGCAAAGGATCGGGTGTTACATTTAAGCATCTAATTTTGGGGGTCTGTGGCTTGGGGGACAGGCACTCGAAACTAATTTGGCGTTCACTTCACGGGTGTTTTGAGATCGGGCTGATGTGTGTATAGGAAGACTTGCTGCGCTGTCCTCTCAAACCAATCCCTGCACCTGATAGTGGCTTCTTCTAAAGTGCTTTGAGATGTTTGATGTGCTAAGGCCCAATAAATAATGCGAAGCTCTGGCTTTAATCAGACCCGTTTTGACTGCTCATCTTACATCATCTCCAGCACGTCCTCGGGTTCTGTTCAGGTGCCTTTCACGTCGGGCAACAGGGCATCTCAAAGTGCTTCTCGAGGATTATCCTGGAAAGTAGAGTAACTGTATTTTGTGGCTGAACAGAACAGCCAGTTTTGAGCACACCACTAACAGTGATGGCTTTGAGGAAATTAGAATAATAATAATAATAATCCTTGCATTTGATGTTGCATCTTATAACGTCTTCAAAGCATCCCAAAGCTCTCGGTAAAATATACAGAAAAGTGAATTTGGGACGTCCTCCCGACGTGAAAGGCGCAATACAAGTGTAAGTTTTTTTTGGTATATTTTGCAGGCGAAATGCGGCAGCCAATTGCGCACAGCAGTGTCCCCACAAGCAGTCGTAGATTTATGCATGAACTCATTTTATTCCATCACCTTTTCATGCAATTTTGTTCTTCTCTTTAATGCGACAAAAAATATATAGCATCTGTGACTAGATATAAATGGGTGGGTGGTGGCGGTGGTGGGATAGGTGGGGAGTGGCTGTTAAGAGACAAGGGAAGGAAAGAGGGTGACTGGGATAGAGGACATCTGATCCCCCCTGGTTTTTCCTAAGCCCAGATGTCTCATCGACAAGATCGGCTTTGGTGAACAAGTGAAATCAGCCTGAGAAGAAAACTTCAAAGATCCCTGTACGTCGACTCTTTGACTTGCACGGAAACATTAATAACGTGAATAAAAACAAATCCTCATTTGCTCATTAACTCGTTGATAGCTGATCGATGTGCATTTTCGGTTTCCGTGTTCCCTGGGAACCATTTCGGTGGCTATAATCATATCCTCTCCTGACCCTTTTAGGAAAATCGGGCGAATTAGAGGCTGCTCCTTGCATTAATTGCTTCAAGCTGTTTTACGTGATGATGTTTCTCTCTCTCTCTCTCTCTCTCTCCTCCCCCACCCCTCCCCTCCCAGGTATAGCCTTTCTCACCGAGCAGTTGTTCCCAGAGCGACGGAATACCTGTAGTTGTTTCGGCCTCTCTGCCCCGACGCTCTCGAACTCCATCCCACAGTCCCTTCGCCTTGCTCCCTCCCTTGTCTCCTTCAAGGTCGGTCTCAAGACCCTCATCTTCGACTGTGCCTTCTGCCGCCCTCCCAACTCTCTCCCTCCTACCTCTCTCTCCTGCTCCTCTCCCCCTACTCTGCCGCTTCCCCTTGCTTGGGTCCCGATCTAGCTGTTCAGCGCCTTGGGACGTCCTCCTGACTTGAAAGGCGCTCTATAAATATAATTTTGTGTGTGTGTGTGTGATTTGTTTCACAACAAATCCACTCCCTTTTTACACAGCACTTTGGGACTGTTTGATGTTTGCCGTTCCTTCCCTCTTTACTGTGTGGAAATCTCAGCTTGCAGTTCAGCGAGTTGAGCGCAGAACCCACAAGAAAGAATGTTGTCGGGTTTTTTTCGAGGGGGGGGCGCTGGGGGGGTGGCGGGGGAACTTGGAAATATTTCTATCATAATTTGATTACGGGGTTACAGATGTAATTCCATTAACATGCTTCCTGCCCTCTCAACTACATCTCCTGGCGACCGACAGGCGTGGGTGGGTGGGTGGGTGAGTTTTGTTGGGCTGAGGGAGAGAGAACTGGCGGCCGTCAAAATGCTGACATGTGTTGAGGAAAGTCCCCCTTTGTTCTGAAACTCTGCTCATTTTTTTATATGGTTTTATTCGCAGGTCCTCAGAACATCGATAATTTTGCTGATAAAAGGCCGCTTCTTGGCGTGTGCAAAAGTACAGGATCGGCTGGGTGAGGAAATATTGCTTGAAACAGCACGGCAGATACTACATTTTGCATGTGTGTGTGTGTATATGTGTGTGTATGTGTCTGTGTGTGTGTGTGTGTGTGTGTGTGTGTGCACGCTATTATTTGGGGGAATAAAATACATACAATGCCAACACACATTGTCTCCGTGTTCAGAGGCTGTTGGATCAGTGAGAGGTTTCCATCCCTGAAGCTTCTCATGGAGGCCAACCTGTTTCTAACATAATCCTGCAATGCTCGCCTTTGGTGCTCAGATGCTGTAATAATAATATATCAAATGCCAACGTTAATATCCAAGGATTGTTATGCAAGGGTTACGTCTTCTAGACTGTGTCTCAAAGCGCTGCACAGGTTATACTGTAAAGTGGATTGACTGAATATTTGTGGGTCAAACGCGGCAGCCAATTGCGCACAGCAGAGTCCCCCACGAACAAGTCGTGGATTGAAATGACCAATTTATTATAGGTTTTTTTTGTATGGATTATTATTAGGAGCGCGCGTGTGTGTGTGTGTGTGTGTGGAGTAAGTAAACTTGCCTAAGGTTTCGCCCTGACCTGCTCTGACCTGATTTGAAACGCAGGTCTCTCGCTTGTAAAGCGAGTGCTCTAACCACCGAGCCACAGGAGCTCCACAGTTATTATTATTATTAGTGTAATGAGAGGAGCGCACAAATAATGGCAGTCCTCCGCTTTGCGCGGTTTGCTCTTATCATCTAATGTCGCTTCCCGCGGCTGTCAGCGTAAGTAAGAGGAGCTTCCCATGTGGCTTACTTTGTGACACAGCACAGCGAGGCTCTCTGCTGACCCAAACGTTGGCTCAAAAGGGTTTTTTGTTAGCCTCACCAACTGGGTGAGCAATGGCAGTAACCATCGGGGGTTGTGGGATGCGTGTCCGCCACACACCAGAACAACAAGCGAAGCTGCCAAGCAGGAGGGAGTCGTAAGGGATTGCTCTCGATTTACAACCAGTGAATATTTAGGCCGTGGTCACAAGTAAATTACAGTCGGCAACTTGATCATTGCCGTCTGCAGTAGGTTTATCCGCAGGCAGGAGGGAGAAATGACAGATCTGCTAGGCGTCACACGTATCTTCTATTTATTTTCCTTGTTTTACTTTAATTATAGCCCCCCACCCACCGCAAGCTCTTTGATCTTTCCCAGTCTTGCCATCATCGGATCAACCATGACACATTTACGTTTGCGTTTGCCTTACACGTCAGGAGGGAGTCCTTAGGCGCTGGACAGTCGAGTGTTTGAGCTGAGGGTTGCTATCCAGAGGGGTGGAGGGCAAGATGGGTGGGGGCAGAAGGATGCCCGAAAGGATAATACTAATAGTAATAATGGTCCTTGCATTTGCTATAGTGCCTTATCACGTCTTCGAGATGTCTCACAGATGTAAAGATGAATAAGGCCAATTGCGCACAGCAGCGTCTCCATAAACGGGCGTGGATTGAAATGACCCATTTTATTATAGTGGGGGTTTTAGTGAGGTGTGTGGAGTAAGGAAACTTGCCCGAGGTTTCGCCCTGACCTGACCCTGACCTGCCTTGATTCGAACACAGGTCTCAACGCTTGCAAGTCGAGTGCTCGAAGCCACCGAGCCACGGGAGCTCCACATTAGCTCTGCGGATGTTGTCGCTATTGCGTAGCATCAGAATCAGCCCTTGTATTCTGCTCGCAAATCCGCCTAGTAGTTTCACTCTCAAACCATGCTGGGATAAAGAAATGTCTCTCCATTAAAAGTACATGTTTTCGCCGAATCTTCCATTGGTTTCTGAGCCACTTGTGTGTTTCTTTATGTTAAGTGCAGTGCATTGTTTGTGTCTTTCCCAGCCGACATGGCACACAACATCAAAGCCCGGAACTAGTGGTTTTGTAGTTTTATAATTGAGTCAGCCTTGTGAGTCTATTCCTATAGGAAATATGTAAGCCCTCTACATATTATACATTGCAACTGAATCCAAATGAAACCATAATAAGTTATCAAAGACATTTTGTGCCTTAAGAAGTGGATTCATGTTAACCGGGGAGGGAGAGAGGTGGGGGGGGGGGGGGGGGGGGGGCGGTTGGGGTGGGTGGGAGTGGGAGAGTCGGATTTGCAAATCTTTCACATCACGTTCAATTGAATTGTTGCATTTTGTTTTGCGATGCGATTTGAACAAAAGCAAATATTTTAGGGAAACCTACGGAGTTCAGACTTGTGGCAGAAGTTGGCGGTTTGGCAGAAATGTGCGGGCGCATTGATTGTACTGAAGTGTGTAGAACATTCGAAACACGAGTAATTATAGAGCCACGGTTACGCTTGAATGTCGGACGCTGCCTTCGAAATATTCTGCTTGGATCAGGGGGGACAGAGTGAAAGGGGATGGAGGGATATACGGTAACGTTGCGTGGTTGACATATGTTGGTGTGCGAGAGCCAAAGAGAAGATTTCAGTACAAACAAGCAAGCAGTTGTTGGCGCAAATATTGTGATTTTGTATTTTTGTTAGCAATTCTGTCGGATGTCCTGTTAGTGTTTCCAAAGTGTGGCAATATCAACAGTCCTGACAAATTAATCAAACACGGTTTGGGAAACGAGATGCTTTTGCAATTATTGGTGCGCATTACCCCAAGAGAAACCTTCCAGCGATAAATCTTTGTGATACGCGGATTACTCCACATTGCCTATTAATAATCCGTCAAAAAAAGGGGTGGCGGTAGCAATCAAGTGGGTGGGGGGCGCATTGTCAGCCTCTCGGAAGGCTGCTCGTTGCTGTGCAGAGACGTGAGGTGATGGTGGGTCTATGCGATCCCGAAAAATAACCTCCCCCCCCCCACCCCAACCCCACATCCACACCCATTGCTTATTACTCCAACAGCAACTAGCTGCGTGGGTTGGGGTAAGGGTAAGGTTACATGTAGTAACAGTGTACAGTGTATAACAATACACTCGTAGTTGATGTACAGTTTTATGAGTTGTTTGTACGATTGCAACAGATGAGTTTTCCTTCCTTTGCTGCGCTGCGTCCCGAAGCGGATCGGAGGGTAACCTGTGCGTTTTGACTGTTCGTGACTGCCACCCTCCCATGGAACTTCCATTCCACGGGACCCCACGGACCGCGTTCGTCTCTCTCTCTCTCTCTCTCTGACCCACCCTACATCGGTGACTTTGTAAACCCCTTACCAACCTGCCCGCCCCACTCTACCCCCGACCTCTTACTCCATCCCGCAGTCCCCCTGCCTCGACCCCTGCCTGGCCTCCTTCAAGTCCCGCATCAAGACCCTCCTAATCACCCCATTCCCTCCTTGCCCCCCCCCCCCCGTCCCCAGCTCCGGTCTGACACAGTGACCGTCCCGCGCCTTGGAACGTCCTCCTGACGTGAAAGGCGCCGCACAAGTGTAATTTTACTTCTGTTGCTGTTGTTGAGATCTTGTAGCTCAGTGGGTTAGACCACTCGCCTTGCAAGTGTGAGACCTGTGTTTTGAATCCAGGCAGATCATGGCGAAACCTTGGGCAAGTTTCTTTACTCCACACGCCTAATAATGACCCTGTCATTGGTCATTTCGATCCGCGACTGTTTGTGTGGGGGACGCTTCTGTGCCGTGTTTCGCCCACAAATATACAGTCAATTCACTTGACAGTCTGTTCTGCGAAGCGCTTTGAGACAACGCTGATAAGATGCGAAAAGCCCCTTTATCAAAAGCAAGGATTATTATCCGTTGCGTAAAGCTAAGTGCACATCTTTGTGAAAGGCTTTGCTAATTTTCTCCCACCCCCCACACCCCTCTGCGTAAAATGGAGATCTGTGTCTCCCTGAGTTTGGAAATCTCTGGGCTGCTGGATGCCAGCTGCTGGTTTCATCTCCTATTGTCAGCTTCAGGAAATGGATCCCTGATGCTCGTAGCAGATGGATCTGTGCCTCCCACTTCACCACAGCATTTTTACACAGAATTTTTAACGGGTTTTTTTGTTGTTGAAGAGAGTGGGTAACCAGACATAAAAGGCGTTCGAGATCAGCGGCATTTCACAAGCCAAGGTGCTGAATCATAGTCTGGGCTCGACTGGGAGTCACAGGAAAAACAAACGCAAGACCCCATTCTGCTTGGAACTCAGAGGAGCTCACGGTGAAGGTCCAGGGTCTAGCCGAAGCCTGCTGGCTCCTCCGTAAAGGAGTTACGTCTATATCCGTGACCTCCCATCCCCTTACCAAGCTGCTCGCCCCCTCCATCCCTTCAGCAGGCTGTGCCACGTCAACCCGCCCATTATTGGAGGGCGAACCTTCAGCCACTCTGCCCCCCCCACCAACCTCTGGAACTCCTCTGGCGAAGTCCCTCCACCTCGCCCTCCTCCCTGGCCTCCTTCAATTCGCCTCAAGACTCTCATCTTCGATGGACCCATCGGCAACTCATAATCCCTCCCTTCTCTCCCTACCACCCTGTCCTCAGTTTGGGTCTGAAGCAGTGACTGTCCAGGGTTTTCGGACGTCCTCCTGACATGAAAGGAGCTATACGAGTGTCATTTTGTTGTTGTTGTTGTTAAGTCAGTGGATGGATAAATCCAGTCGGTGCAAGCACTTTTAAGGAAAAACTCCCGACATAATAATAATAATAATAATAATATAAAAATCCTTGCATTTGATATAGCGCTTTTCACATCTTCTGGACGTCTCAAAGCCCGTCGCGGAATATACCGTAACGTGAATTGACTGTAGTACATTTGTGGACGAAACGCTGGCAGCCGATTGCGCCCAGCAGCGTTTCTCCCCCCGCCCCCCCCCCCCCCCCACCCCTCCTCTACAAACAGTTCCAGGAGCTCCACAGAAGCGTTCAATAAGAAAGGCCCACGTTCACCACAGTCATCTGGTGGCGTATCTTTCAATCGCACGCAATCGCCACTCGATCTGAGCAAGGCTTCTCACGCTATCGTTCGCCTCGTGGTGTGATTCAACGGGGCCGTTCTCAGCTGAATTTGGGACACATGAGCCGTTTTTGACGAGAGGCAGCACTGAAGCAACTGCATTCAGGATTCTAAACTTTTCAACTGTGGAAATGTAATGGGTGTGACTCATCCCATGATTGAACTGGAAAAAATGTATTGTTCTGTTTGCAAAGACTCACAAACACCCAACTCTCTTCTCCTCCACCGGGTTCAACTCGATTTCCCATCGTGACGTGTTTGGACTCACTATTAAGGTGGAGGAGGGGGGTGTTGGGGGTGAGCGATGTTATGAAAACACCGATGATACTGGAATGCTGGAGCTCCTGTAGCTCAGTGGTTAGAGCACGCGTCTTACAAGCGTGAGACCTGTGTTCGAATCCGGGCAGGTCAGGGCCAAACCTTGGGCAAGTTTCCTTACTCCACACGCACGCCTAATAATGGTTTGTCCCCAAAGAAACACAATAATAAAAATTGGTCATTTTCAATCCACGACTGTTTGTGGGGGACGCTGCTGTGCGCAATTGGCTAACGCGTTTCGCCCACAAATGTACAGTCAATTCACTTTACAGTATATTCTGTGAAGCGCTTTGAGACGTTGATAAGATGTGAAAAGCGCTAGATCAAATGCAGTGATAATTATTATTATTATATTACTTTAAAGAACTCAAGCCCTCTCTGAGTTAAGGAAATGGGGTGACAAAAATGAACAAATTTTTAATAATCCTTGCATTCGCTATATAGCACCTTAGCACATTTGTGGGCGAAAAGTACTTACTAATAAGTTCATCACATTTTTTCAGTGCAATCATTTTTATTCAAGCGAGATTAAATCTATTATAGGGTCATCTTTTTAAGGCTTTATTTAGCCTTTACATTTAGTTTATAATCTGGTGTTTAGAGAGTTGAGGAGTCGGTTTCTCTCAATCCAGTTAGATTTGGAGCCAGTTAGACCTGTTAAAAGATAAGGTATTAAAACCCAAATAATTAAATAAATTTCAGGTTATTAAATCAATTTGATTTTGATACCTCATCACGTTTCCTTTGGCCTTTGTGTTTATCCATATGTGTTACCACTTGATTCTGCAACTCATCAATCTCACTCAGTCTTGTGCCACCAGTCCAGTGCTGTGTTGTGGCATGTTTTCTGATCTGCTAACACTCTTCCAAGCGCTTCAGTCGAACCCAATCTATCAATCTTAGGGTTAATGCCTTTATCTTAGGGTTAATCAATCTTAGGGTTAATTCCTTAAATCGTTCTCAAAGCGAGAGCGTGGACCACTGATTTTGTTTGTCCAGGTAGCTGTGTCACAGCGAGTGCTTAAGAGGGACTCAATTCCTGCAGGGTTCGGGTTACAGTCGTTTTTTTTTCATCTAATAATAATAATAATACTAATCATCCTTGCATTTGATAAAGCGTTTGTCAGGTCTTCTAGACGTCTCAAAGCGCTTCACAGAATATAATGTAAAGTGAATTGACTGTATATACGTGGGCGAAACGCGGCAGCCAATTGTGCGCAGCAGCGTTGCCCACAAACAGTCGTGGATAAAAATGATCAAATTATTATTATTATCATTTGGGGGGGGGGGGGGGATTATTATTATTATTTTTGTTAGGAGGATTATTAGGAGTAAGGATAACTCCGGCCCTGGTTTCGCCCTGACCTGCCTTGGAATTGAACCCCGGTCTCTCGCCCGTAAAGCGAGCGCTGCAAACACTGCGCTACCGGACTCCACAGAGATAAATTGATGGCCAATCTTCCCACCTCGTGGTTGGTTGTGTATTTTTTTTAGCCATTTCTGCTGAGCTCCTTGCCTGCTTTTGTCAAAATATAATGCCTCTCGGTTGGCAATCAGTCATTGAGCGCTGGAATCAAGCAGCGAAGTGAGTCTCTGGTTTGGAATGCCCCAAATTACCAACAGTTGTGCTGTAAACAAAAGCGGCTTTTTCGTTTTTTTTGTTTTGTCTTAAGTGCATTCCTCTGACGCCGAGCGCTCTATGTATTCATTTGCGTTTGTTTTGGGGCGGGGGGGGGAAAGTCTGACTTGCTTTCCCGCATGTCCTACAGAAGTCCATGGGAAGAAGTTGTTGAGCTCCTGTAGCTCGGTGGTTAGAGCACTCGTCTTACAAGAGTGAGACCTGTGTTTCGAATCCAGGCAGGTCAGGACGAAACCGTGGGCTAGTTTCCTTTCTGCACACACACACACACACACACACACACACAGAGAGACACACACACCTAATAATGATCCCTCAATAAATAACAGTAATAAATTGGTCATTTCAATCTACGACTGTTTGTCGGTGCTGTGCGCAATTGACTGCTGCGTTTCGCCTCCAAATATACAGTCAATTCACTTTACAGTATATTCTGTGAAGCGCTTTGAGACGTCTAGAAGACGTGAAAAGCGCTATATCAAATGCAAGGTTATTGCCCAGCTGCTCAGTGGATCAACTTTTCTGTTCACCCTAAATAGCGCAGCCAAGATGAGCGACCTTGTCATGCAAGAATTTCAGATGGAAGTAACCCAACCCAAGCGATTTCAATATTTACACTCAGTCTCAGTTACGTTCGTGAAAAATGCGACTTTAAGCAAAACGATGTTAAGCGAACCCGCGCAATAATGATAATAATCATAAGCCTTGCATTTGATATAGCGCTTTTCACATCTTCTCGATGTCTCACACAGCGCTTCACAGAATATACTGTAAAGTGAATTGATTGTATATTTGTGTCTATTTACACCTACGCTACTCAAAGTAGCTCGTTTCCACCCTCTGGCGAACGACGTAATAGCGATCGTCGCAACGTTAAGTGGATATACGTTCCCCCTATGTATCTGCGACGTAATAACGAAACAACGTTCACCGAAGCAACGTTAAGCGAGGTCTACCTGTACATTCTCTTTCCACCTGAATGTTTAACAGCCTTTGCTGACTTACCTCCCTCTTCTGTCTCTCAGCTGGCAGGGCAGGCGTAGTTTTTCTTTGGTCACCTACCTTGCTGCTCCGATCAGCTGTTGCGATTTTTTTTAAGGGGCGCGTGCAAAGTATTAGTTTTTTCCCCCCAAAGGTGAGCGAGGGAGAGGGAGCGAGGGAGGAAGGAGGTGAAGTCTCTCAGTACCTTGGAATTAATCCCCGAAGGTAACCTCACTGTCGAGCAATTATATCGAAGCCGTCTGACTTAGGGGCTGAATCATTAGAACGTTCTGCAGAGGCATTTGCTGAGAAATTTCGGTTCCTCCCAAATTTTTCCAATTAGGCACCTCTTCAAAGGCGTGCGTGAAAGTTCTGTCCCACTGAGCCTCAGTGATATTTAGGGCATGGGAGGAACGTTTACCAGATGATTGTAAAACACTAATAAGTATATTTGAGACTATTTTGTACAGTTAAACTGCCTACGTATTCAGTACAAGGTGAAGAATGCGTCCTTATATTCTTTTGAAGGGCCATCAGCGGTGGTGTGTGTGTGTGTGTGGAGGGGTGGGGGTGGGGGTGGGCGAAAAATAAATGACTTTGAAAGTCAGCCGCTTAAGGCGGCTTCAAACGGAACAGAATTATGTCGCTTTAACACCGCAGTTTAATAACGGTGGGTTCTAAAGAGCCTTTTTAAAAAATATATAATATCAGTTCGCCCGACGATGATTTATGTCTCGGGCGTGCGCGCACATTTTCGTCGCTACTAGTCCGTACCAGCGAGAGGACAAAGATGGTCTTGTAGTGGTTCAGTTCCTCGAAATTACAACCCAGTGGAAAGTGGTGTGATAATTAATTGGAAGAGGAAGCGGCTCTGTGTGGAAGCACAAACGTGTTTTCAATATGGGCTTTTCAGCGCGGGGTTCAGTCCGGTAACAGCGCAGTGCAGGGCGGCGAATTGAGGGGAAGTCGATTCCTTGGCACAACTTTAGACATGGAACTGCGGTTGAACTTTTTACCCTAATTACACTCCTCGCTAATGCCTGCAGTGATCTGGAATCAAAGCGGCTCCTTCAGGCCTCACAAGGCTTCTCATGTGGTGAGTGTTTGTTGTGTGATGAGGTCGGGCAGAAAAGCGGAATATTGTGACAAGCTTTTTTTTTATATATGGTATATATATATAAGAAAAAAAATACTTCTCAGTTACCACCCACTTCACTTGTTGCCTAACGAAAATAGATTAATTGTTTGCATCTGTGTGATTTTTCTTTTTTTTGGTCGTCCGTTGAAACAACTATAATTAATCAGAGCGACGTGACCTTAAAGAGGCACTTTTGGCCTCGGCTATATTTTCGCCTTGTCCCGCGTTTAAACAAATCGAGCCTTTCCCGCGGATTTACAGCTTACCAGACAGAATTCTGAACTGTCCTGGATAGCAATTCTAAAAGTTTGTGTTTGTTCCGATGAATGGTGTGATTGTTCTGAAGTTTGTTTGAATGAGAGTGAAGGCAGCATGTTGATTAACATGAGCTCCTGTGGCTCAGTGGTTAGAACCCTTGTCTTGCAAGCTGGGCAGACCCGAGTTCGAATCCAGGCAGGTCAGGGCCAAACCTTGGGCAAGTTTCCTTACTCCACACACACACGCCTAATAATAATCCCTCCAAAAAAAAAAACGAATGGTAAAATTGGTAATTTCAATCCACGACCGTTTGTGGGGGACGCTGCTGTGCGCAATTGGCTGCCGTGATTCGCCCACAAATATACAGTCAATTCACTTTACAATATATTCTATGAAGCGCTTTGGGACGTCGATAAGAGGTCCACAGTCGTGGATTGAAATGTCCAATTTATTATACACTTTTTTGGGAGGGATTATTAATCGGGCGTGTGGAGCAAGGAAACTTGCCCAAGGTTTCGCCCTGGCCTGGAATCGAACCCAAGTCTCTCGCTTGGAAGGTGAGTGCTCTGTCCCACTGAGCCTCAGTGATATTTAGGGCACGGGAGGAACGTTCAACGGATGATCGTAAAACTCCAATAAGTATATTTTCGCTAACAACAACCACAACTACAAAATTACACTTGCATAGCGCCTTTTAATGTCAGGATGGACGTCCCAAGGAAACGTGACTACAGTTTCCCTCCCGCGCTGTCAAAAACATTTTAATTGCGACGTCGCACTAATGGAAACAAAATGAACCAAATAAAACATAAAGGGCAACAAAAAAATTGACGTTACAATTCACTGCCTCCCGACCTATTTTCATGCTGCAACTAACCCATGAACAGAAGGTTCATTTTGGTCTGGTTTAAATTTCCTCGTTTCAATCATAATGATGCTTCCATTTTTTTTTGGGGGGGGGCTGTAATTATTTGCAGATTTGACGACTGCTGACATTTCTGTCTTCAAATGGGGCTACTACCACTGTAATCAGGATATCGTGCGTTGTGGAGTTTTGAGTGCTGGTCTCACTCGTTCCCCTTGCTTTCGGGGTAGTTGAATTCTTTTTGTATTCGCATCTAATTTCCTGATATTTTCCACTACGCAGCGTTTTCATTAAATTGAGGCTCGCACGCAAATATTATTGAGTTTCTTCTTCCAGAGAGAAAATGCCTTTTATTCCCGCCCGCCCCCCCCCACCCCCCACCCCACACACACACACCCCCCACCCCAAGTTCAAAATGATGGCGCAGATTTTTCTCATTTAGCGTTTAAGTGTTTCCATCTACAGTGGAAGTGAGGCCGGCTTTAAAACTTTTTGTCACTTTATTGTTGTGTATTTGTGTTTCTAATGTGTGCGTTCTACAGCCAACCAAGGGGGGGGGAGAAACCTATTCCCCTTGAAATCTTTCTCGGCTTTGCTTTTCTGTAGGTGTTGTGTTTGTTCCAGTTTTATAAATGGGGGCAAACAATATAAAAGGGAAGTTAAGTCATTGTAGGCTTGCGTTGCTACCTCTTTGACTCCCAACGACAACAAATGGCATTTATTGGACTGACGGACGATAGCACTTGCAAGCTTATAATAATATTAATAACCTTTGCATACCTTTGGTATAGTGCTTTGAGACATCTCAAAGCGCTTCATGGAAGATACCCATAAATGTACAGTCAATGCACTTTACAGTATATTTTGCGAAGCGCTTTGAGACACAGTCTAGAAGTCTTATTATTATGATATGAGCACATTTTCATTTTCATGTCTTTTCATCACCAGCCCTCCATACTGCTGTGTGGATCTGCATTCTCTTCGCAATGGTGAAATGGTCAAGAGTATCCAGTTCAAAACTCCCATCTATGATCTTCACTGCAACAAAAGGTAGGATACAATCAATAATAATACTAATATTGAGGGATGATTGACACTATAATCACGAGATATTGCTTTTTTTTTATCAATGAAATGTTTCGGGGGTGGAATCCTAGTTGAATTCGCACACTGTTTAGTAATGTCAATGTCCCTTTGACTGGCACCATTCCCTCGTCTCCTCCGAGCTCCGTTTCATTTCAAGAAACTTCCTCGGCACTTTGCTCATTTGGCTGCGGTCCGTGGCCTCAGAAAGTAAAATGATAAATAAATACAAATAACAACAGACGGAAAGAGAGGAGGGCAGTTATCACACTTTGAAGGATGCCATCGTGAGAGAGAGAGAGAGAGAGAGAATCCTTCTGAAGCCATGCCCGTCATCTCTGAAATGGTTTGCTTTTCAAACCCTCCGTGCGTTCGACTTGCAAAAGCGAATGAATGTAGAAGCTTTTTCACCACTGGGTGTCACCAAAACCCATCGCTTCACATCGTACATGCAAATAAATTCACAGCTACCCATGTTTGACGGACTGTCAGCCCGTTTTATCTTTGACACGTTGACAACGACAAATAAAAAGGATTTAGCTTGGGGAATTCCAGGCACAGTTCTGCAGTGAGTGAAGGTGAATCCATATTGTACTAGGGGAGGGGGGGGGGGGGGGGGGGTGAGGGAGAACCGCTAACACTTTTTTGTTTCGTCGGCAAAACTTTGCACGGTGGAACTCGAGAGAGAGACAATGGAAAAGTTGACATGCGTGGGGGAGATTGAGGGGATCTGAGGATTTGGAGCAAGAGGGAGGATACATAGAGCTGAGATGGTGTGATTAATCCTGGATGAAAAAAAAACGTAGAGTACACCAGTCGCGTCTCGCTTTAGATCTGGCTGCAGATCCCAATATCCGAGATCAAAGGCGCGTTTTATTCTCCAATTAATCTCTTGTCCTCGAGATTGTTTGAAATGTTCTGTGGGAACTAGAGCAACTTTCTACACTGACGTTACCTTTCTTTTCCAAAAAAAAAATCAATTAAGTGGTCCAGATGTTTTGTTCTGCGACTGAAACCTTGCGGCTTTTAGTGGTTAGTACACTCGCCTCGCAGAGCGAGAGGACCTGGGTTTGATTCCCGGCAAGGGCGAAAGGTTGGGCGAGTTTCCTTACTGAGACGAATGATTGCTGCTGGGAGGGTGGGCTGGGAGGGGGTTTGGTGGGGGTTAGGAATCACTGCTAAAACCGACAGATTCCACTGTGTGGCTTAACGGGAGAGTGTGCCCTGGGTGGCGTTAGTTGGAGAAAGGATTGGGCAAAGAAACGAAGGAGAGCGTGAGAGAGGGACCTAAATTCTTAAAAGAACAAGGTGCAATCGAACGTTTGGGAATAAATAATCAGCGCGCGAGGGAGAGGTGCAGAAAATGTCACCCATTGTCACCCAATATACACTTGGATCTTGTCTCTCACTAAACAGCTCCTCAGCCCTCTAGAATTAGGTGAACTAGGTCAACTTTTGGAGGGATTATTATTAGGCACGCGTGTGTGTGTGTGTGTGTGGAGTAAGGAAACTTGCCCAAAGTTTCACCTTGACCTGCCTGGATTCGAACACACAGCTCTCAGGCTTGTAAGGCAAGAGTGCTCTATAAGTTCAAGTTGTTAGTGTTTGTTATTGGGCGCTCTATCGGGCAAAATGTATCAGACACAAATCCTCCCCCTCTCACCCCCCGCCCCTCACCCCCCCCACCCCAACAAAAAAACATGTAGTTAAAGAGACCTCTAGTGATCTCTCTCTCTCTCTCCCCCTTTCCGCAGGGTGCTGGTGGTTGTGCTCCAGGAGAAGATTGCAGCCTTTGATAGCTGCACTTTCACTAAAAAATTCTTTGTAACAAGTAGGTACCAGAGGTTTGGACACCGTTTAAGCTTAAACGTAATCATGAGATCCAACAATGTTTGCTCGGTGCTGAAGTTCTTTCCCTCCCTGGGGTCTGGGGTTGCGCCTGGACAGGTTCCGTTTGGAATATTCCAACGACGCTGTTGCTGGAGAGATGACTTGATTTTTCTCCTTGCCTTCGAAACCCTTTTAAAAGCCCATCCCTTTTAACAGTACCCCTGGGCAATGCTCTAAAAATTCTCCTTCCCCTTCTCTCACTCTCACTCTCTTCCACTCTCTCCCCTTCCCTTCCTCCCTCCCTCCCTCCCTGGCTGCCTTCCTCCTTCCCTCCCTCCGTCCCTCCCTCTCCTCCCCCCACCCATTTTCCCTCGGCTCGGTATGCCGTCAGCTTTGTGAACTTTTATCATGTGAAGTCATCATCATGTCGTTCATCTTGGGTGAAAGTTAATAAGAACTTTGGGGTTGGGCGGTTAATAATACGAATAATAATCCTTGCATTTGATATAGCGCTTTTCACGGCTTATCGACTTCTCAGAGAATATACTGTAAAGTGAATTGACTGTATATTTTGTGGGCGAAACGCGGCAGCCAATTGCGCACAGCAGCGTCCCCTGCCACAAACAATCGTGGATTGAAATTACCAATTTTATTATTGTGTGTGTTTTTCTGGAGGGATTATTATTAGGCGTGTGTGTATGTGTGTGTGTGCAGTGAGGAAACTTAGCCAAGGTTTCGCCCTGACCTGCCTGGATTCTGAATTCGAACTAGCTCTCACGTGCTTTTAAGGCGAGTAAGTGCTCATAACCACTGAGCTACAGGAGCTCCACATCCAATGCAATGTACAGTACATTCTTCAGAGGAACCAGATGGATTTCTGTGTAGCCTTCAAAACAGGACAGCCTGGCAGCATCACCCTGTCTCACCGGAAATTAATTCAGGCAAGAAAATGCTCAGTTTAAGAATGTGAATTTCAACAGTGCAGGAAATCAACCTTTTTTCTTTTTTTTTAGTTACGCTGGAATAATTTGAGCGGCTACTTGATAATTCTGCTCTAATAAACTTTGGCACGCACTTACTTGTAAGCGCTGTGAGATGTTGGGATTCTTGCGCAGAGAGCATTGCGAGGCCAGGGAAACAAATTGCGCCCTGTGGGCACATCGCAGACCATTAACGTGTCCCACTTTACAACTGTTCTGTTTATTTGGAGAGAGTCGGGATTTATCTGAAGTTTTCCCAAATCCCAAGGATGATCCAATGAACCCTCCCACTTTAAAATACTTTGTTTTGAATGGTTTACCCCAAGGCAAACGTGTATCGGAGGGCTGTCATTCAACCTGGCTGTGTGCGTGTGTGTGTGTGGGTGTGTGCGTGTGTTTTTTTGTGTGTGTTCTGTAAACAAGGAGAACTTGCTGTCTGTGGGATTTTTTGCTTGTAGTTTTACAGGGTTTATGGGATTCAGCGGCGCTGGCGGTTAATGTTTAATGAGGTCACGATGGGAGGAATTAGGTAAACGTGTCTGCTGGAGGTCACGGAAAAACTCCCCGACACCTTCAAAGTCACCGGTCTCCTTTCTGCTGATCGCAGGAGAAAACCCTTTGTGTGTGTTTTTTGGGGGGAAATTCAGGAACCGATGCCAAAAATCATTTCCTCGGTTCACTTTTGTTTAGATTGCTTTTAACGCTTCGAGGCCTGAGCAACTCAACTCCTGAAACGTTCATCGGCAACTCCTCATCCCATCCCTTCCCGAGTTTCAGCCTAACGCAATCTGAGACAACTGGCAGAGGAAGGTCATGTGAAAGGTTTCCCAGTTAGTGTCAATATATAAACATGGGGGGGGGTGGGGGGGTGGGGAGGTGGGGGAGAGGATTCACGGATGGACTGAGGCCCAGGGGGGTAGAGCTCCGATGCGCTAATGATCTGTGGCGCCTTGAAATATGGACGTAGCAGAAATTGAGGATTGCGAGCCGATTTTGCCTTTTCTGCTTCCTGTCCACGGTGCGCAGGAGAATGAATTCCTCCCAATTCCCCCCCCCCCCCCCGCAATTTATTTGTCAAAATGTAATGCTAATTTGAACTCTTTCTTGCCACCGTGTGTCGGTTTGAAAATCATGCCTTCAGGGGGCATTAACCTATATTTCGTTGCGACTTTCTGCCTTTGTGAAGCTGTTAAAGCGCGCGGAAGCCATGGGGGCGAGTGGGGGCGGGGGGGTGGATTAGGGGGTGGAGTTGGAGAGAGGGCGGGGGGGGGGCTCTGTGAACAAACGCACACAGCAGATGCAGTTCACTGAATGCATGAGTGGAAAGTCTTGAGTCTTATCTCTTGACGATATAACATCCAAGGAAATAGCAGCAAAGCATTGCCCCCATATAAAGAGCAAATGCTAAAGGAAGCCTTTCTCCATTAGAAGAAGAATTTCGCTTAATTTAAGGAAGATGTTAGTGTGTCATTGGGATGAAGAAATCCTGGGCTCAGTAGGCCGAACGGCCGCTTGCATTAAAACATATCTCACGCCCTGAAAGCATAGATTCTTCCCCTTCACTGCAGATCCTTTTGCCTCCAGGGTGTGAAATGTATTTTTAATGCAGCCGATTCATTAGTTAAGTCTTGAGTGTTCTCTGCGCAATGTATTTGTGCTCGAGGCATTTCACAGCCCTCCGACCGAATGATCTCTGCTTGTGCAAAGGTGTGTGGAGTGGCGGTGGCTCCACAGGGAGAGACGCTTCAGGCTAATTGCACGGCTCTGTCTTGGAAGCTGGTGTCAGCAGTGGCATCTTACCCCCTCACGGTTGGTAAGGGGGTAAGATGCCTCCCCGCCTCCCTCCCCGCCTCCGCCCCAGCTCAGCCTTTAGCCACTCTGCCCCCACCCAACCTCTGGAACTCCACCCCGCAGTCACTCCGCCTCACCCCTCCCTTGCTTACTTCAAGTCCCGCCTCAAGACTCTCCTCTTCGATGGTCCCATCGGCAACTCCTAACCTCCCACCTCCCCAGCCTTCCCTCCCCACCTCCGTCCCCCTGTTCCCAGCTCAGGTCTGACACAGTGAATATCCAGTGCCTTGGGACATCCATACTTTTATCCTGACGTGAAAGGCGCTATACAAGCGTTATTTTGTTGTTATTATTAGCAATGGCTCTGTTTACCCAGTGATAATTAGGAATCCAGTTGTTTCAGATTGGCGGATCGCTTTTCTGGGGGGAATAATTCCTTCAAAAATAATAATAACAACAATAAGAAATTGGTCACTTCATCCACAACTCTTTGTGGGGACGTCGATGTGCGCAATTGGCTGCCGCGTTTCGCCCCACAAACTCACAGTCAGTTCACTTTACAGTGTGAAGCGCTTTGAGACATCTAGAAGATAAGTCGCTGTGTCATATGCAAGGATTATTAATATTAATAACGGTTTGGTTCGGAGGACATTGCTGGAGGCTGTGTGTGATGTAAGGAAGCTTCGGAAAGGAGTGGGAGAGAGAGAGAGAGAGAAATTATTTTGACCTGATGATCGTGGCTGTTTGTTTTCCAGGCTGTTATCCCTGTCCTGGGCTGAATCCTAACCCGATTGCACTGGGAAGCCGCTGGCTTGCTTACGCCGAAAACAAGGTGAGATGAGATGGAATTCTCTCCGTTGCTTGAAACTGCACCAGCCATTGACTGGATGAATAATAGAATACTAATAATAATCCTCGCCTTTTGACATAGCGGCTTTTCACGTCTTCTAGACGTCTCAAGGTGCTTCGCAGAATGTACCGTCACGTGAATTGACTGTACACTTGTGGGCGAAACGCGGCAGCCAATTGCACACAGCACGAACAGTCGTGGTTTGAAATGACCCAATTTTAATATTGTCACATCCTGTCTGCAACGCTAGCAATACCAACTCGCACTTGTATAGCCCCCTCCTCTTAGGGTAGCGTCCTGGACCGCTTATTAGTTTACGTGAAAAGTGCTGTATCAAATGCGAGGGTCATTAGTATTATTATCTATATATAAATATGCAGTCAATTCACTTTACAGCATATCAGTTGAAGCGCTTTGAGACATCTAGAAGACGTGAAAGGCGCTATATCAAATGCAAGGATTATTATTATTATTATGACATCCCTTAATACCAAGAATCTTATCTCCCTTTCAAATACATGCCCTTTGATTCTTTTAACTGTCTGGGTTAAACAGCGTTCCGCGGTCTCCCATCGATTGCTTTAGAGAGGAATTGTTTTCTGCACTCGCTTTGATCCAGCTTAGCTCTAATGTTAGGACGGTGCAATCCGAAGAAATCCTGAGTGCCACGAAGTGAGACATTTCAACCGGAACCCTTTTGGGTTTGTTTGTGTCATCTGATGCGTTGTGTGTGTGTGTGTGTGTGTGTGTGTGTGTGTGTGTGTTTTAAATTTGAGCAATTTGAGCGTGGAATTGCTCCAAATACTGAGTGTGGAACTGCACTCAGTTGATAATCCATGCATTTGATGTAGCATTTTCGCAGGTCGCAAAGTGCTTTTTATAGGATTTCAGTGGGTTAAAAACACCGGGATCGATCTGCCCACAGCCGTGTCCCACAAACAACCGTGAACTGAAAATGACCTATTTAATCTGGAGGATTTGTTGGCCCGGACACCAGAACAAAACTCCCTTTGCGAACTCGGGGCGTGTGTGAATCTTTAACACGACGAACACGCAGTCGGGACGTCGGTTTTAATGTCTCTCCTGAACAATGGCGAATGCAGTGTTTCTCCCCCAGCACTGCACTGGAGTATCAGCCTAGACTGAGCTGGGTGGCGAAATTAGGATTACGAGACCCGACAAAGGTGTAATAATAATAATAATATTAATAATCCTTGCATTTGATATAGCAGCTTTTCACGTCTTCTAGACATCTCAAAGCGCTTCACAGAATATACTGTCAAGTGAATTGACTGTATATTTGTGGGCGAAACATGGAAACCAATTGCGCACGGCAGTGTCCCGCAAACAGTCATGGATTGAAAATGACCAATTTATTATTGTGGTTTTTTTTGGAGGGATTATTATTAGGGTAAAATTAGTGAAACAGGCTGGACGGGCTGAATTGCCTCCTATGCCTGTTTCCCTCTGCTTCCTTCCGTCGAACCACATAGTCCTTCCACTCAGTCCGTGCTTAACGTCGCAGTCACGTCTGTGAAAAGTACAACTTTAAGCGAAACAACGTTAAGTGAACAGCCCAAAAATACCGGACGTTCGGCGTCTATGTACGCCTTACATAGTAGTTCATTTTCACCCACTGGCGAACGATGTAATGAGTCACTCGGAGGGGAAACAAATAAAGGGTATGAATCTATTCAGGTATTTTTCATGCGGTTAGTCCTGATGCCAGGGTTGAATAAGATGGGAGTGTCGATGTGTTTTCAGATGTCACTTCCTAGTTGAAATGATTTTACCTGGAGTGAGCGAGGCAGCAACAGATCTCTTATGCAGTAAGCAGTTGTGTGGGGAGTGAATGTGAGCTGGTGAGATATTTTAGGAGCTGGCAATAAATGGGCTCCCTTGTATTTATTATTCACGAGCGTTATGAAACGACGAAGATCATAAACTATTCAAGTGTTACACATTTCACAAGGAGACAGGAACCAACAATAAGAATAATAATCCTTGCATTTGATATAGCGGCTTTTCACATCTTATCGACATCTCAAAGCGTTTCACAGAATGTACTGTAAGGTGAATCGACTGTATATTTGTGGGCGAAACGCGGCAGCCGATTGCGCACAGCAGCGTCCCCCACAAACAGTCGTGAGGGTTGAAATGACCAATTTTGATGATTGCGGGTTTTTTTTGGAAAGGATTATTATTAGGCGCGTGTGTGGAGTAAGGAAACTTGCCCAAGGTTTCGCCCTGACCTGCCTGGATTCGCACACGGGTCTCACGCTTGTAAGGCGTGTGCTCTAACCACAGAGCTGCAGGAGCTCCACAAACAAGAGAAGTATCTGCCTCTTGTCATCATTCAAAACCCATCCAGAAGAGACGGACTGCGCTGTGGATGTTTCACAGCGCGTTTCAGTTCAGTCAGCAGTTCGTTAGTATCCCGTTCCCTGGTCATTTACACACAGGTTTCACCTCGAGCGATCCCTTAACCTCTTGCACCAGATCAAAGACCTCTTGCCAGTTACCGAGCCAGGTGCGTTGGATGTCAATGAGAAACGGGGTTGTCACCTGCCCCCAGGTGATCCACCTTATCCCTGGTCTTTCCATCGGACAAGTTTGACCGTGTTAAGAATAGTGAAGATTAATTTTGTCCCTGAGGTAACTGGGATCAACTGACTTTGTTCCAGATTGTGGATTAGTGCCCATTTAGAATAAGGCAGTTTCAATATAATCAAAACATTTTACCTCTTGTGTAATAATAAATAATAATAACCCTTGCGTTTGATGTGGTGCCTTTTCGCGTCTTCCTACAATGTGTCTCAAAGCGCTTCACAGAATACACTGTAAAGTGAATTGATTGTATATTTGTGGGGCGAAACGCGGCAGGCAGGGTGCCATATGTGACAGCCACCTTCTGGATAACAAATAAAAATGCAAATTTGGTTACTCGATCCGCGGCCGTTTGCGAGACACTGCTTTTTGAGACGCTTTGAGACGTCTCAACCACGTGACGAGGCGCTATATCGAATGCAGGGATTATTATTGCTGTTATTAATATTTATCTGGCTTGAGAGATATTTTCCTTGTGCGCAGGTCAGTCGGGCAGTGAGTATTGCTGTCAGGTCTGTGTTAGGAATTGTGCAGTGCCTTCCGACATCCACACAGGTGCACTGTTGAGTTGAGGGCTGCAGCGTAGCAATCATAACAACCAGCGTAGCCCAGGGGCAGCGAGACCAAGTGTGTTTTTTTTACCATTAAAATGCAGGTATATTTTTTATATGACAATGCGAAGTATCTCACACTATGGGACACATCAACTATCACCCAACGGATTACATCTGTGCAATGCCATTCAAACGTGAATGGCGTTGGACAGCCAAGGATTTTGACTTTAGCTGAGGGGATTGGGATCAGGAGGGCTGGAGGGCAGGGAGGGTGAGGGTAGGAGGGTAGGGAGGGTGAGGGTAGGAGGGTGACAGAGGAGGTCCTTGGCTTAACGTTTCATTCAAAGGAGGGCACCTCCGATAACGCATCACATTGCAGGGTGAGGCTGGTATAGTTCAACGCCCTGAACAGCTGGGCAACAGGTCCGTGTATGAAATCGTTACATTGCGGGGAAACTTGAGACAAATCAGAATCTTAAGAGAATAAAGAGGATGATCCCAAATTATCCCACATTATCCCATTTATCTGGTCCAGATAAATAATCATTTTTCTGCTCTTCCCCGTTTCCTCATTGGCTAGTACAAAAAGGCTTCCGTTCTCTCTGTTTCTCACATTTTCAGATTCTGTGTGAGAGTAATTTTCTTCCCCCCCCTTCCCCTCAACTTGACTAAAAAAAGAAATCTGCTTTCAAATAATAATAACAACAACAACTTTGATTTATATAGTGTCCTCCACGCCGGACGGCGTGTCACAGCGCTCATAATAATAATTGTTGCATTTGAAATAGCGCTCTTCAGGTCTTCTAGACGTCTCAAAGCGCTTGACAGATCGTAAATTGCAAAGTAAAGTGAAATGGACTGTATATCTGTGGGCAAAACGCGGCAGCCAAACAGTCGTGGATTAAAGTGACCAATTTATTATTGGGTGTTTTTTTTCTTGATGAGGATTATCATCAGGTTTGTGTGTGTGTTTGAGTGTGTGTTGTCAGTATGTGTTTTCCACAGAATTATGTTTTGTTAGTGTGTGTCAAGCAAGAGTGTGTGTCTGTGTATGTGCGCATATACACTTCATATTTAGAATTTTCTCCTATAATAAACGAAAACAAATACTTTGGTGCGTCTACCAAATTTTTTCAAATGAAAGTAATGTAGATCGGGTAAAGGAGATATTCTTGAAGGGAAGGACCCCAACAAATCTTGACACCTTCCTCTCTGTGTAAAGACCGCTAATTGTCGCGCTGGAATCAACCTTTTTAACTAATGTAATCTGTCTGTCTTTCTCCCACCCCACCCCCCCCCACCCCCACTCCCCACCCATTCCACTCCCCAATGCAGCTCATCCATTGCCATCGATCACGTGGCGGAGCCTGTGGAGACAACATTCAATCTTACACAGCCACAGTCATCAGTGCTGCCAAAGTGAGTCCAGAGCTGATCGCAGGAGACATTGCATCAATTAACTGTTTCATGACTTATCCTGTACTGCTTACAACTATAATAATATAATCCTTGCATTTGATATAGCAGCTTTTCACATCTTATCCACGTCTCAAGGCGCTTCACAGAATATACCGTAAAGCAAATCGACTGCGTATTTGTGGGCCAAAACGCGGCAGCCGATTTCCCCCCGATCGAATAACAATCTGTCGAAGCGGAGTTGAAGGTGCAAAATATGACCATGGAAATTCTATGGAAATACTAAACGTAAATTCGGATTTTTGAAATGTTTAGCAATAACACAGAGATGAACTCGCTTTAATCACATTGCTGCTTTTGTAAATCCTTATTGTACATCTCAGTCTCGTGAATTGTGAGGTTATAACCTCAACACGTCCTCTTTTTTCCAACTAACCTTAGCGAACTAAATTAGCTGACAAATCTCCCCCCCTCCGCTTCCCTCCGCGGTATTCTGTTGGGAAGGGAAACCGCTCCTCACCAAATCCGGGGGTCGATAATGATCTTATATAGCACATCAACTGTCGCTCATAACCTTGACAGAATTGTTCTGCGGGTTAGCAAAAAGCCGACCGTTTCTAACGCTAGTATTTGGGATCTACGGTTGCGTTTGACGACTTGTTTATTGGGGACCGATCCGTCTGCTTTGGGCTGGTGATTGTTTAGTTAGAAGGCAAATTTAATTGGGATTTGGGATGAAATATATTGACGTTGATTCCAATTCTCCCTCATCGCCGGTTACCAATAACCAACCACTCCCAAACTTAAGCGAGTGTTACTGCCAAAATACTCCACACGTCGAGTTACGGTGGGTGTCCTGATATTCTGCGGAAAAAACACTTGAGTCTTTACGTTAGCTAATTATTGTCTTGGCTGCTTCCATCTGTTTTAGGTTCATTTATTTAACCCTGGGGTAGTTGGCGAATAGGGTTTCTGGTGTTTCTGTATTCCCCTGTTACCTGAAATCCTCTTAACGAGCCCTTAACGGCTTACGTGCCAACCCCTTGCCATTACCATTAATGGACGGGGCAGCTGAGTAGTGGCATTTAAAAGGTTAATCGGGCTTCCTGGCGAAGTACTGCCGTCAATACCGTGTGGCGCCTGATTCTGTTGGTCGTTGGGAGCCTGTTCACCACAGCCCACAAACAGACTGTGTGTAAATTGCCCCCGATCATTAATAATTGAGACAAACGCTTGCCTACTAATTGATCAACACTAATGTATTTTCTAATCACTGCAGTGAGAGGTTTTAGCACTAATCAAAACAGTTCCTCATTGATCCCGGCTTTGGCAGACTGCTTGCGTTCTGTGTGTCTGTTGGGGTTGGAAGGAGGGGGCTGGGGGGGGGGGGGGGGCTGACGGGATGAGGGGGGCGTTGGTGTGGTGGGGGTGAATTGAAGGAGGTCGATGATGGTTTTAATCGTGTCCTTTTCCTTTCCGTCTCTCTCTCTCTCTCTCTCTCTCTGTTAAATTGATACAGACAATTAAGACAGGACTCACCATGTTTGGGGAGGCGGTGGGGAGGCTGGCTGGGAGCATGCCCTCGGGAGCCATTGAGGACGAGGTTTCGATCCATCCCGCCTCCCGTCGCAGCCCTCATATCCCCGGGGTTGTCACCGTCATCGACACCGAGACCGTTGGCGAAGGACAGGTAACCACGACTGCAATCCCCCAAACCATTACTATTAATAATAATAATAATACTTGCATTTGATATAGCGCTTTTCACATCTTCTAGACGTCTCAAAGCGCTTCGCAGAATATACTGTAAAGTGAATTGACTGTATATTAGTGGGTGAAACGCGGCAGCCAATTGCGCACAGCAGCGTCTCCCCCCCCCCAAACAGTCTTGAATTGAAAGTGACCAATTTTTTATTGTTTTGTTTTTTGTATTTGATATCGCTCCTTATCACGTCTTCTGGACGTCTCAAAGCGCTTCACAGAATATACCGTAAAGTCAATTGACTGTATCTTTGCGCAGCCAGTTGCGCACAGCAACGCCCCCACAAACAGTCGTGGATTGAAGCGACTGACTTATTAGCGTATTGTACACTTATCACACAGTTACATAGGGTTTCTCATGGCGGGAGGATATCCCAAAACGCTTTGATAGAAATACTATCAGTTAGTTTGAAAGAGGTTTGCGATGGAAGGGTTAAAGGAAACACCCAGGTAAACGTTAACACCAGTTAACAATGCAGAGTGACTCGAGATAAGACTTCCCAGCAGCTTGTGCTGGTCTGCAGTATTCTTATGAGGCTTTAACCTCGTGACCAGATACTGGAAGCTCCCCACTGTTTTGAAACCAGGGATATGAGCATTAAATTGATTCGCTCCGGCCAACGTTTAGTGAGTGAGTGCATCAGTGACGGCTTGTCTGAAAGTCAGTGCGCACAGCGTTAGCATCTGAATTATTTTATTATTTTAATCCAATTATTATTTACTAATAATCCTCGCATTTTATCCAGCATCGCTCCACGTCTTCGAAACGACATCAAAACGCTGCAAAATGCAATACATTGCAAAGCAGATCGACTGTGTATATTGTGGATTGTTATGTTTTAGTAAACTGTTAGGGTATGAGATGTTGTGGAATTCCTGCAGCTCGGTGGTTAGAACACTTGCCTTACGAGCGTGAGACCTGCGTTCGAATCTAGGCAGGTCAGGTCAGGGCGAAACCTTGGGCAAGTTTCCTTACTCCACACACACACACCCACCCCTAATAATAATCCCTCCCCACCCACCCCAAAAACAATAATAAAAGTGGTCATTTCAATTATTAAATGAATTTCAGGATTATTATTTACAGTAGTTCACGTGTGTGTTTTTATACGTGTGTGTATGACCGACACCGAGCTAAAGTGTAGCGGTGGAGTGGGTTGGGAAGATATCGGGGAAGTATTTAATAATAATAATCCTTGCATTTGATACAGTGGCTTTTCACGTCTTCTAGACGTCTCAAAGCGCTTCACAGAATATACTGTCGGGTGAATTGACTGTATGATTGTGGGCGAAACGCGGCAGCCGATTGCGCACAGCAGTGTCCCCCACACAAACAGTCGTGGTTTGAAATGACTAATTTCTCATGGGTTTTTTTCTTTGGAGGAATTATTATTACGTATTAATATCGCTTTATGAAAAGTGACAGTTGAATTGCACGCGGAGTTGAGTTACATTTTCATGTTCCTTATCCCGCAGCTTGAGGGGGTGGGTGGGGGTGGGGGTGGGGGGGTGAGTGAGGAGGGGAATGAACTTGCCCAATTCTGTTTTGTCATTCGCTCGACTGCTGCTCCTGATAACTTTGGGGGAAGCATTTAATTTGTACTTTCCCGATGACTTAACCCCCTACCTCAAGAGGGGAACCTGCACCTTAAGAAATTACGGCCTGAAACGCAGTGCTGTTTTTTTTCGTTTTGAACCATTCTAAATGTTTTAGTGCTATATCCACCCACCCAGCCTGTGAGCAGCATCATGTTCCATGATTATAAAACCCTTATACTGAGGGCTGTACTGAGCCAATCCTGCCTGGTTCGCATTTAGATATTCTTCGAGTTGAGTTAAAAGCTCAACGACCACCTGTCAGCACTTTCAGCCGTTTTAAAATGCTATTTAAAAAAAAATCATAATAATCCTTGCATTCGATACAGTGCTTTTCAGGTCTTCTAGACGTCTCAAAGCGCTTCACAGAATATACTGTAAAATAAATTGACTGTATATTTGTGGGCGAAACGCGGCTGCGGTGTCCCCACAAACAGTTGACCAATTTTTATTATTTTTGGGGGGAGGGATTATTATTATTAGGCGTGTATGTGTATGTGTGGAGTAAGGAAACTTACCCAAGGTTTCGCCCTGACCTGCCTGGATTCGAACACAGGTCTCACGCTTGGAAGGCGAGTGCTCTAACCACTGAGGTACAGGACTCCTAAATATATAGTGAATATATAGTGAAGGCGCTTTGCTAATTTTTATTCTGAGTTTACGCACGAGCGTTTGAACGTCGAGGGAAGCGAGCGTCAGCACTCCACCGTCCGTTACTGAACAGTAACCGATCGTGCGCATGTTCTTGCGATCGTTGTCCTCGCTTGGCACAGACAAATCAGACCAAACCACCCCCCATCCACCCCGCTCACCGAGGCTGTGATGGCTTGTGGAGTCTGACCTTTTGACTTATTGTGGTTTAATGGTTCAGAGCTGGGCAGTTGTGCAGGTTGCTTTTGACAGGAGAATATTTCAATGAGATCCACTGGCTTTTAACATCCCCCAGCTTAATTGGTTGTGGGTTTAATAAGGATTTGCTGGTTCTTGGGCGGCGGTGACACTTTTAAACGCAAAGTGCTTGCTAGCACCTGCTAGGGTTTCCATAGAAGTATCTCTGGTTTCGTTTCTGTAATGAAATATACCCTGTGTATGTTTTTTTCTTGCGCCTGGAATAGAAGACACTCTGACTGACTATTAAGAGGCGCTCTGGGGACAGGAATTCTTCTCACTTGCCTCTTGTAATCCTGTAAGGCAAGGCTTCGGCTGCTGAGCTGGTTCACTGTGGGGTAACTTGCCAAACAGTGCTCTCTCTCTCAATGGTGAACTATGTTTTTTATGACTGGTTATGATAATAAAAATCCTTGCATTTGATTCACGTCTTCTAGATGTCTCAAAGCGCTTCACAGGCGAAACCCTGGGCAAGTTTCCTTACCCCACACACACGCCTAATAATAATCCGTCCAAAAAAAACCACAATAATAAAAATTGGTCATTTCAATTCACGACTGTTTGTGGGGTGGGGGGGCAACGCTGCTGTGCGCAATTGACTGCCACGTTTCGCCCTCAAATATATACAGTCGATTCACTTTACAGTATATTCTGTGAAGCGCTTTGAGACGTCGATAAGATGTGAAAAGCCGCGATATCAAATGTGGAGATTATTATTATTATTGTTGTTATTATTATTTTGATTGGAAAGCATTTGGCTTCTGCCATCGCATCTTTCCTCAGTATTTCATCTGAGATCAGAAGTTGCTGCGTGGCCGGTAGGAATCGCTGGTGTAATCTCATGTCCTACCATTCTTTCTCGTTTGCGCCGACACTCTGTGTGTGTGTGTGTGTGTGTGTGTGTGTGTGCGTCTCATTGTCAGGCTTCCTCTCATTGTTGCTCTCTGCAGTGTTTGGACAGACCGGTGTGTTCTGGCCAGTGTATCCTGTTACTGAGTTGCGTGGGTTGTAACAGGGTTACGGGGACTCGGGAGGAAGAAACGGAGAACTTTTAACTTGTTAAAAACTGTCTCTCTTGCCTCTTGGTGTTTTCAGGATCAGCCTGTGCATCAGAGTGTTTCACAGGATCATAAGATTGGTTTATGAAGTCCTGTAGCTCAGCGGTTAAGCGTGAGACTTGTGTTCGAATCCAGGCAGGTCCTCCCGACCCGCCCGCCCCACCATCGGCGGGTGAGCCTTCAGCCACTCTGCCCTCAACCTCTGGAAGTCCCGCCTCAACACCCTCCTCTTCGACGGTCCCATCAGTCACCCCCCCCCCCCCCCCCCACCACCCCACACTTTCCCTCCACCCTCCCCGTCCCCCAGCTCGGGTCTGAAACAATGACCGTCCAACTCTTTGGAAATGAAAGGCTCTATTCATTCAAGTGTCGTTTTGTGATTGGCGCTGTTTTTAAACAAGCTCGAGTGTCCCCGGCCTCAGCCACCCTCCCTGACAACCTACCGGGCAAGGAGAGATTCCTGGCGTCTGTCCTGAGATTGTTGCCTGCAACTAAACCTACGTGCAGTTGTTCACGTTCTGCTTAACATTCTCAGCTCCACAAAGTCTCAACTCAATCAGCCACCCTCTAGTCATAGCTTTTTGTTCTAAAAAAAACCTTCATCCCAGGTAGTCATCGTGGCTGGAAATTCTCCCCACCTCTCCCCCCAACCAGCCCCCCCCCCCCCCCCCCCCCCCACCCCACCCACAAAGCTCCCATATCCTTCCTAAGATTGGACGCCCAAAACTGAACACAATACTTGAAATTGGGTCCGACCAGCAGTCTATACAAGTCAAGCAGTTTCCTTCCTCTCGCTAACATGATACTCCAGACATTGTCGTTTGCACAACAGTCCTTGATTCCTTCGCTACCTTGCCGTGGAGTTGATTTGTCAGGCAGGGCAGGGCGCGTGTGTGTGTGTGGTTTATGTGCAGCCCGATGTACTGTGCCACTAATCACAAGTCATCATTATCTAATGTTTGCTCGCGGATAGCTCAGCGGTATTGATTAGTGTGACATCTCTAGTGCTGTCGGTCACAGATAATTCCTCTTTATTTATTTTTTTGGAGGGGTGGGGTTTTTGCCTGTCTGCTTTGAGTCTGGATCAGCGGATTTGCAATTTCGGAAAAAAAAAGAAAGAGAGATCGATTTAGAATTGGAAATGAAAGATCTACGACCACTGTGCTGTTGTTAACGCTGACCTTTTGTTAAATTAATCATTCATCACTGCTCACGCAGACTTATAGATATTGAATTTCTCATAAATTTGTGGGACAGTAATCATGTAATAGAGACTAAGGCTGGCGTTTCTCCTACAGAAGATATTTAAAGTGAGCCTCGCCTTCAGTTTGCTTTGGCTTATTAACGTCCTGGAGCTCAGTGTTTTGGAGCACTCGCCTTTACAAGCGTGAGACCTGTGTTCGAATCCAGGCAGGTCAGGGCGAAACCTTGGGCATGCTTCCTTACTACACACACACACACATATACACAGGCCTCATAATGATCCCCCCCCAAACAAAATAATAAAATTGGTCATTCTCAATCCACGACTGTTTGTGGGGGACGCTGCTGTGCGCAGTTGGCTGCCGCGTTTCGCCCACAAATATCAAATGCATACGATTATAATAATTATTATTTTTATGAATTGTACTAACTATAGGGTTAAAAAAATCAGTTCAGATCAGTGTGTGAAACATTTTCATTTCAGCAGGCGAGGGGTTAACCATTAAATCTAATCATTAACCGCTGCCAGAGATGCTTTTTAATAATTTTGTTATTTCAAGTCACCTCACAAACTGCTTTGAGTTCCCCCCCCCCCCCCCTCCCCCACAATGTTGTTTTGCGACACCTGCAGAAAAGAGCGAGTGTGTTGTGAGGTGGAATGACATTGATATTGTCTTACAATACCCCCCCCCCTCCGCAGCCTCAAGTAAGGCTGTGACCTTTCCAAGAGGTATCCTTGACTCTACCCTGCTGAACAAATGCGAATCACCCCCCCCCCCCTCACCCCCCCCCTATCCCACCTATGTTGTCGCCAAGGGGAATTTTCACACACAGGTCGCTGTAACAGATCCTCGGGAGTTGCTGAGAACTTAATCTCTCGACAGCCTCGTAAAACGAGCAGCAACATTGCTCGGATTCGCGCGCTAAGTAAATGCAGTATTATTAAATGAAAGAGTTTCCATTCCATTCGGCAGCGACTAAAGGGAACGATGTATTAAAGGCTCCCCCACCGCCCCACCGTCTGATTGTTCCGATTCTCGAGCCCATCACTTCACCACTTGGCTGCCTTGTCCCTTTGGGCGCTGGTACCAAATATTGAAGCTTATACAAGTGTAATTTTGTTGTTGTTCGTAGATCAATGGCGAGTTCGCTTGTAAATCTTTAAGACCATCACAATCTTCATCGTAACATAATAATAATAATAATAATCCTTGCATTTGATATAGCTCCTTATCACATCCTGTCAACGTCTCAAAGCGCTTCACAGAATATACTGTAAAGTGAATTGCCTGTATATTTGGGTGAAACACGGCAGCCAATTGCGCGCAGCAGTGTCCCCCACAAACAGTCGTGGATTGAAAATTATGAATTTTTATCATTGGGTGTTTTTTTTGGATGGATTATTATTCGCCGTGTGTGTGTGTGTGGAGGAAAGAAACTTGCCCAAGGTTTCGCCCAGATCTGCCGGGATTCGAACACAGGTCTCACGCTTGTAAGGCGAGTGCTCTAACACACTGAGCTACATGAGTAACCCTGTGAGTTTAAAAAGTAAAATACTCGCCTTGTCCCATTCGGCTGATGCGAATAGTAAAACCATGGCCTAATCAGTCCCAGCTTTCCTCTTATCGTTCCTCATCTGGCAGGTAGGCTTTTCATACCTTCCTCCCAAAGTAGACTGTACCTAGTTTATGGACGAAATTTAAAACCTCGTGGCTTTCGAAAGAGCGGCAGGAATTATTGCCCAACGGTATAATATTGTCTTCCCCCCTCGCCCCCCCCCCGCCCGGCATCATTAAAGCGGTTCTGGTTTCTGTCAGAGAGACGTTTTTTGTCTCCGTTTAAAGGGGAGTACGGCTGAGCGGAGAGGGCTGGTTTGTGTTCCGAGCAGGGCTGCTATTGAAAGGAGTGGCGTGATCGTTAAAAGTCACCCTGGGATAGATTTATCACCCCAGCTCCTTTTGTGTAGTGATGGTTTGACCTCAGTTAAAGTCCTGATTGAGCCAAAGAGATCTGAGGTCCTCCAGACACAGCTACCTGTTTATTTGAAGCGCGAGTGATTTTTCTTCTTTTTTTCTATTTCTGAAAAAAGTGGCGTTTTTTGTCCACCCACGCCCTGTTTTTGCGGCCCGAGGTGATATCTCTTGTCGGCCACTTTCGACTGGTGACTTAACGGTTTCTGGGCGGAGGAAGTCTTTTGAACTAGCGTGAAACTTGAAGCTGAATGCGTTTGGGATTGTGTGAATTCATCTTGTCGCTTTCACGCTTACGAGTTTGGACAAAGCAAATCAGCGTCTGCGAATTGGAGGTTGATGTGAATTAAGTATGTTTTGGGGATTGCTGTAGAGCTACGTGGAGTTCCTGTAGCGCAGTGGTTAGAGCACTTGCCTTTACAATTGAGGGACCTGTGTTTTCGAATCCAGGCAGGTCAGGGCCAATCGGATGTGAAAAGCTGCGATATAAAAATGTAAAGATTATTATTAATAACAGAGGCTGGGGCTCAGGTGTGAAGCTTTCCATGGCTGGGCAGTCTTTTTGCGCTCACCCAGGCTCGCACGTACCAATTGTCCATCACTCCAACCCCCTTGCCGTCAGGAGAAGATGGGCAAATGTGCGGCGTAAAGGAAGAATCCTTTACTAATTCATGCTGGTAGATGGTACCTGTGTACATGCAAACGAGTGCTTCACACTCATACCGAGTCCAATAGCTCAGTGGTTATAGCCCCTCGTCTCACAAGTGAGAGAACCTGGGTTCGATTCCCGGCAGCTCAGGTCAAACCTTGGGCAAGTTTCCTTATCTCACACACACACACAACACACTCACACATGCCTGATAATAATCCCTCTAGAAAAAAAATCAATATATTGGTCACTTCAATCCACGACTGTTTACGGGGGACGCCGCTGTGCGCAATTGGCTGCCGCGTTTCGCCCACAAAATATACAGTCTATTCACTTTACGGTATATTCTGTGAAGCGCTTTGAGACACAGTCTAGAAGATGTGAAAAGCGCCAAATCAAACGCAAGGATTATCATTGTCATATTATCAGCAGGATAAAAATCTTTACGCACGGAATTGAATCAGCTGAGATTTGCTCGGCTGAGGATGGCGCCTGGCAGTCACTTGAGTGATTGGATTTCCGGTGTGAATCTTGATTGACTTCCGAACAGTAAGGATTTGTTAAATATTGAATATCTCTCTATATATCTGAATATAGCGTGCGGCAATGCTTTGAGCTTTGACCCTTTTAATATCTGTGTGATATATACACACACACGTAAGGCGTACATAGACGCTGAACGTCCGGTATTCTTGCGTGGATTCGCTTAACGTCGTTTCTCTTACGGTCACAATTTTTCGTGAACACAGATTAAGCGAGGACTAAGCGTGTGTAACGTTACTGTCTGTGGACTGTGCTGATGAAATAAAGTGTTAATTGGTAAAGATTATTTACTAGGTAGCCGGGTGCTGTGGTGCACTGGCCCTTGTGTTACTCTACGTGTGTCTTCCCAAGTTGGCAACGCATACGGAATAACGTTCGAACCCGCCATGACTTGATGATAATTAATAGTTCTTGTTGCATAACCCGGGAGCTTTTGAGCCATTCCACGAGGTAGGATCTGACTCCGGGAGGCAGGGCGAATGTATCTGTGATGTGTGACACTTTCGTTTCACGGGGTTACAGTGAATAGGGTAGCTAGGTAGCTCGGTTTTCATTTAATGCCAATAATAATGATTATAATTGCATTTGATATAGCAACTTTTCACATCTTATCTTGAAGCGCTTCACAGAATACGCTGTAAAGTGAATATTGACTGTATATTTGTGGGTGAAACGCGGCAGCCAATTGTGCACAGCAGCGTTCCCCCCCACAAACAGTCGTGGATTGAAAACGACCGATTTTTATTATTGTGTTTTTTTTTTCCTGGATCATTATTAGTCTTGTGTGGAGCGAGGAGACGTGGAGGCAAAGCTCATAAATGTGGGCACATTGTCGACCAAATAATAATTACCAGATTGAGGCCTAATAATGTTTGCGCTGTTTAAAAATCCAAGTTTGACTGTCTTGTTTATCCATCCGAACGAACAGCCTAGAGGGCTAGAGAGGGGATGCGCAGTGCAGTGTTGTGTCCGGTTTATTCCGCTTGCAGTGATGATTTTTCCCGGCCGATTTTTCCCTTTGTGCTGCTGTGCTCGTTCCTGATGTTAAACTGGGTATTGCAGTGTTCCCTATGGTGCCTTCAATTTAGATAACAGATGTGGAGATCGTTTGGGTTTTGGAATACAGTACAATTTTTTTTATTATTATTTTTACTGGGTGTCATTACAAAGCTGGACACAGTCTTCATTGTGATCTGTCTCCAGATGTGACTGGCTGTGTGAGCGAGATTCCTCTTAAAGGAAGGCTCAGGAAGCAGTTCTATACTGGCCCTAAAATGAAACTTTTAGCATGAATTGTGATAATAATAATAATCATATTCGTAGCGTTTGATATTTAGCGCTTTTCACCTCCTCGAGACGTCTCAAAGCGCTTCACAGAACATACCGGAAATTGAATTGACCGTATATATTTTTGTGTGTGAGCGAAACGCAGCAGCCGTTTGCGCACAGCGGCGTCCCACAAGCAGTCGTGGATCGAGTGACCCCGTTTTTTTATTTGGCAATTTTAAAATTTAAAATCAGAAATCTCGTGTAACGTCAGCCAGCGCAGCACAGAACGCAGTTGGTGTGTGCGCAGCCTCTGGCGTCAAACGTCCGAACATGGCAATCTGCGAGCGGAGAACAAAGTCTCTGTACGTTGATCCTCCTGTGCTGTGTGTTAAACGTTTTGCCCCACACAAGGCGCGTTGGGTGAAGGAAAAAAGGCTAGCTGCAATTGCTATTGTTTTTAAGGGAGAGTCTTCTCCCTCCTTGTTTATCCAGGGCCTGGATCTCATCATTTGTCACTTGTTTTGCACATTCGGTTTTATTGAGAGACTTGAGGTGAAGGGCGAGTTCCCGGAGTGCAGGACACCAACACGGTTGAAAGGGAATCGTGGAGAAAGCAGATATCCCCAGAAGAAGCGTAGCCCGTCAAAGGCCGTTGTTTTGAAAGCCCCCCCCACCCACCCACGTTTACGATTTTGTAAGACTGAAAATCCTGTTAAAAATAACGTGCCTTACACAAGCGACGAGATCAGGATCTCACCTGGAATCCCTCTCGCTCTGTTCAAAGTTCCTTACTTTGGAACGTGCTGTTTGAGGTCGGGATCAGTCGTACCTGTGATGCAACCTTCCCCCACCCCCTCCCTCCCACCCCCCCCCCACCTCCCTCCCACCCCCCCCCCCCCCCACCTCCCTCCCACCCCCCCCCCCCCCACCTCCCTCCCACCCCCCCTCCCACCCAACCGCCTATGGTTAAAGAGCCTGTAAACACTCATTTATTTAGACATATAAATGACGAATGAACCACTTGGATGAAGTACCCCTAAATTAATCGCTCACCGCCTGGAGGAGAGAGGGCAAGATGATGGGGGGAGGGGGAGGGGGTTGGGGAGCGGGGGTTAGTGAGGGAGGGGGAGAGGATGCCTGAGGTGTGTGTCAACAACAACAACTTTGACTGATATGGCGCCTTCCACGCCGGACGGTGTCTCGAGTGGGGGAGGGGGGAAGGATTGGGGGGGAGGGGAAACGGGGACGGGCAGGTTTTGGGGTGTGGGGGTGAGGGTGAGATGCAGGCGGAGGGGGGGGGGGGGGCCCTCAGTAAGTTGATGGTGGAACTTTACATGTAGTGTCAGCGACCAACGCTCCGTTCCGACAAATAGTTTCGTTCCCCCAACCTCTTCCCCCAACTCAACGTACGCAGAGTTGGGGGATTGTAACAATGGCAAGTGGCCATTGCGTTACTGAGCTCCGGCTAATCAAAGGCTGCAGTTGGAATTGGACACAGGCCATTTGCCTCGGGGATACAAGTTTGAAGCCATTCCAGACTGATGGCGTGGAAGTCTCCTTTCACTGTCAGTTTGCCATGAAAGAAGGCCCTCTTCCCCCCCCCCCACTGCCCCACCTCCCCCGTGTGAAGTGACGGAGGGTGCAGCCGAGTTTCCTGGTGCGCCGTCAGAGCAGAGGTGGCGGGGATCTGGCATTGAAATAAATGGAATGGCAAGCTCCGAATACTTATCTCTCCAACTGCAGATTAGGGAGCTCCTGTAACTAAGTGGGTTAGAGTCACTCGCCTTACAAGCCGGAGACCTGTGTTTCGAATCCAGGCAGGTTAGGGCGAAACCTTGGACAAGTTTCCTTACTCCACACACACACACACACACATGCCTAATAAAATAATCCCTCCCCAAAAAATACCACAATAATAAAAATTGGTCATTTCAATCCACGACTGTTTGTGGGGGACGCTGCTGTGCGCAATTGGCTCTCGCGTTTCGCCCACAAATGTACAGTCAATTCACTTTACAGTATATTCTGTGAAGCGCTTTGAGACGTCGATGCAATGTGAAAAGCTGCTATATCAAATGCAAGGATTATCAGTAGTAGTATTGGTTAAATTTGCCTCTTGATGTAACAGCAGACGCCAATGGGGAGATAATATTGAGGGAAGTTGTACGTGCCAGATACAGTCCAGTATAAACAGACGAGCAGTGATTCCAGTACCTAAAATCTATGGAAATCCGAGGCTTCAGTAACAACAGCTAGTGTGTGCTGTTGTCCGCACAAAAAAAGTCATGACCAGGAATTACTGTACCTGTAAAGTGTTTCTGGACTGTTTGACATAATAATAATAATTTCTTTATTATTGTGGATTATTATTGGGCGTGCGGAGTAAGGAAACTTAGCCAAGGTTTCGGCCTGACCTGCCTGGTTTCGAACATAGGTCTCCCCAGCTTGCAAGACAAGTGCTCTAAACACGAAGCCACAAGAGCTCCACGCTTTGGGACGTCCTCCCGACGTGAAAGGCACTACGCATACGTAATTTGCTGAGGGGGGGAGGTGACGTTAATTCACATTTTCTCACAATAATAAGATGTTCTGTTTTAGTCATTAAAACAAAAGTTTCTATTCCAACTGTGTGCAATTGGCTGCCGCGTTCCCCCCCCTCCCACAAAATACACAGTCAATCAACTTGACGTTGACATTCCGCGATGCGCTTTTGAGACGTCTCGAAGGCTCGATCGGGCGCCGTATCGTCTCGAACGCAGGGATCGTTACTAACATGTTGTTATACAGCGGAAACACCTTCAGCGTTGTAAAGGTCCCCCGTCCGCTGTGCACATTGGTGGGAGCAAAGTGGGTGTCCTTCTCGCTGCTCCGCGAGTCAGTGTCACAACGGTAGGGTCCGATAACGTACCACAAATCTATCCAACGCGCTTGGGAACGTTGCCTTTGCTGTTTATTTTGGCGCACCTCGAACATCGGGCTCATCAACATGTTGTATAAATAGATTGGAAGTGCTATGGTGCGTGGTGCTGTGCTGCAAACTTTTAACTCGTTCATTAAAAAGTAAATATTGGGCTCTGGTTTTGTGGTTATATTCAGTTGGGACTGGCGCCACCCATGTCTTTGCTTTCACAACTGGTAACCTCCGTACAAAAAATTTAGCTTTGGAATGTGCCCGTGCAGTTCGTGACCCTTGAGTCATTTTACTCGCGTTGCAGGCGAAACGCCTTTGAGATCCCTCGGAACGGTGGTGGGCGGTGGGGGGGGTGTGGGGGGTGTAGGCACTGTTGGGAGGTACATGAGAGACCTGGGTTCAATTCGCTGCAGCATGAAACCTTGGGAAAGTTTCCTTACTCCACATGCTGATAAAAATCCCTCAGGAAAATAAATCAAATAACAATTTGGTCGCTCAATCCACGGCTGTTTGTGGGGGGGGGAAACGCTGCTGTGCGCAATTGGCTGCCGCGTTTCGACCCACAAATACAAATATACAATCAATTCACTTTACAGTGAATTGATTGTTCTGTGACGCGCTTTGAGATGTCTGGAAGACGTGAAAAGCGCTACATCAAATGCAATGATTATTATTATTATATACACACACCGCACAGTGTTGCGTGCTTTTTGGAGATGCGCAAATTCTCTTCTCTTCCCCCCCTCCGCTGCCCTTTCACGTCGGGAGGACGACCCAAAGCGCTGAACAGTCAGATCGGGACCCGAGCATGGGAGAGGGGCGGGAGAGAGTTAGGAGGGGAGGGAGAGAGTTGGGAGGGCAGCAGAAGGCACGGTCGAAGAGGAGGGTCTTGAGACCGGCCTTGAAAGAGGAGAGGGAAGGAGCGTGAAAATGAGGACGAGGATCTTTGAATTCGAGAAGAGACTGTTGGGAACACTTAACAAATACGAAATACTTTCCCAAGTTTATTAATGGCCAGAATCGAGTGGCGGGAGGGATGGTGCCGCTGGGGCGACGAGGAAGATGGCGTGAGAGCTCAGTGTAAATCAATGGCAGAGCTGTTAATAAATATTTAGCCCCAGTGTTTACGGAGGATGAACATGTTGGTGATGGAGGAATACCAGAAGGGAATCTGGAGAAATAGAAGGTTCCAATGGGTTGTAGATATCCTATAGCTCAGCGGTTAAGAGCGCTCGCCTTACAAGCGTGAGACCTGTGTTCGAATCCAGGCAGGTCAGGGCGAAACTTGGGCAAGTTTCCTTACTCCCCACACACACACACACACATACTAATAATAATCCCTCCAAAAAAAATCACAATAATAAAAATTGTCATTTCATTCTACGTCTCTGTGTGGGGGACGCTGCTGTGCGCAATTGGCTGCCGCGTTTTGCCAACAAGTATACAGTTCAATTCACTTTACGGAATATTCTGGGAAGCGTTTTGAGCCACAGTCTAGAAGACGTGAAAAAGCGCTATATCAAATTGCAAGGATTATTATTATTATTTATTATTATATAAACGTAAGGGAAAGTGGTGTTGAAACTGTACAAAACACTGGTCTGGCTGGAGCTGAATGTTGCGTGCTGTTATGGAGCCACATTACAGACAGGATATGAGGGCAAAAGGGGAAAGTGCAGTGTAGGATCACGAGGAACGATCCCGGTGGTGACAGGATATCACTAAGGAAGAGAGCCTGCAGAGGTGAGGGAAAGTTGAGGTGTGATGTAGAGGTGCTTACGGTAATTAGAGGGTTTGGGTTTGTGAGAATAAATTGCGAGAATCCTTTATTATTAACATTAAGTTAATAATAATACTACCAATAATAATTCTTGCATTTGACATAGCGCTTTTCACATCCTATCGACGTCTCAATGCGCTTCACAGAATATACTGTCAAGTGAATTGACTGTATATTTGTGGGCGAAACGAGGCAGCCAATTGGGCACAGCAGCGTCCCCCCCACAAACAGTTCAGATTGTGACTTGGGGTGGGTGGGGGGGTGGGATAAGAATAAGACTCCTAATTCCCCCCTTCCATTCCTGCTCGGGTCTGACACTGTCCAGCGCCTTGGGACGTCCTCCTGACGTGAAAGGCCTTATACAAGTGTAATTTTGTTGTCGTTGTTGTTGTAATGGCCTCCACCTGTGCTGTACCTCGCTAGAGTTCTGAGAAGGTTTGCGGTTTATTTGACCACAAAGGATTGGGGTGTGGGGGGGGGCGAGGAATGAAGTTGTCTTACGTACCGTACTCTGCGTATTGGTGTGTCTGACCCGAGTGGCAGCTGACAGCAGCACCTTGTTGGACTTGGCTGTTGTGTAGGTGAGGAGTAGTGAGTGAAGGGCAGGCCGTTCAGATTTCCCCATCGATAGGACAGTCTTGTGGCTGTCAGGTAAGACCGGACGTTCTCGTGATCGAGTGGAGTTCCCTCCTGACACGGGAGGCCCTGAACGGGAGAACTAGTCTCTATTTTGTTCACCGTAATAATCCCGGCGTTGAATGGCAGCGCCTTGTCAAGACGTCCCAAAGCGCTTCGCAGAATCTACCGTCGAGTGAAGTGACTGTCCGTACCTATTGTGGGCGAAAGGCGGCAGCCAATCGCGCACGGCAGCGTCCCAACAAACGGTCGTGGGTTGCGTGACCAATTTATCCTTCTTATTTCTTTTCAGGGAATTATTTCAAGTAGCTAGAATCGGACGCGGAAAGGAAATGTTAAAATAAGCTTTTTGTAAAGGTCTGTTTTGTAAAACAAAAACCCCCCCAAATCCATTCTTCTGAAAATGTGATTAAGATTATAACTGGCAAATAAGAATCTCTTCTAACCGGGCCTACTCTTAATTTGGAGATCTGTGGCTTTAAAGTTTTTTTGTGCAGATTTTAATGACGAACATCAAAGTGGTGATTAAAATGAGTGAAATCTTTTATTTGGCCAAGATACATTGCATTTAATAACTGCAATAAATCAAAACTACACAACTTCCTCTCTCACTTACCTCAGCCTTTTTACAGAGTCCCTGGTGATTTTCACTCATTTAATTAAACATGATGACTGCACAATGAAAGAATGTGTCCGTACTTAGTTGCCATATTTCTGTAGTGTCCATTGGAAAAAGGGGATCGCAAATTTTAAGACAACTGCATCTCATCGCCCCTCCGCAGTCATCTTTAAACCGTTTGTGTCATGTAAAAGCGGTGAGTAGCCAAGCTCACTTTGAAAGCATTTCCTAGCAAACTCCCGTGGCAGGATTGAGTCGAGTTTTACTCTTGCTCCGAGGGAAATGAAATGAAAACAATAATTAATGTTGGTTTGGCCACGTTGATAGATAGGAGGCAGGGGGGAGAGATGCTTGTGAATGGGACATTGCAGGCGAGAATTGAGGCAAAGGCAAACGAGTTTTGTTACGTTTGAAGAAACTGGGAACACGTTCAAGTAAATGTTTGGATCGTCCATTGCCTGAGTTTTGGATGAACAATAATAATAATAATCCTTGCATTTGAGATGCCTCAAAGCGCTTCACGGAAAATATACTGGAAAGTGAATTGACTGTGTGTTTTGTGGGTGATGGACAGGCTTGTGGTATTCTATAACATTACAAACAGCACGTCCAGTGACAGAAGTCGCAACTGTTCCTCATATAAGATCATAGGGATTTGACGGAGAGTGAGAGAACATTGTGGTCCTTCTGGTCAATGGAGAATTCCACCGGCCCACTCGTGTGCACAGTACTCATGCAAGCAAGATGGGCCTTTGGGAAGGTTGGCAAGACATTGTCTTGAATTTTCAACCGCTACACCGTTTGGGGAGTTCTATAGACGTGTTGCAATCGGAGTCTCAAAAATTATCACCAGATCTTCCAACTTGCCTCTCTGGTCCCTCGATGTGGAAGGGTTCATTTGGGGTGAGGGAGAGCATACAGAACAGCCCTAACAACTGTTGGGGGGGGTGGGGAATGCTACAGCCCAAATCATTCTTCTATAGGGAGGCTCTAGTGTCATTAAGCAGCAGCTGGGAAAAGTTGGAGATGTTTGCGCTCTAGACTAATTTCTCTCCTAATCCTCGTGGAGCTCCTGTAGCTCAATGGTTAGATCACACTCGCGTTACAAGCGTGAGACCTGTGTTTCGAATCCAGTCAGGTCAGGGCGAAGCCTTGGGCAAGTTTCCTTACTCCATACACACACACACGTGCCTGATAATAATAATCCTTCCACAAAAAAAGCAATAATAAATTAGTCATTTTAAATCCACGGCTGTTTATGTGGGTGGTGGGGGGAAGGCCGCTGTGTGCAATTGGCTGCCGCGTTTCGCCCACAAATTACTACTGGATACTCTGACTCACACTCAGCTATAATTCCAATGAGTCCTCCAGGAATTTGCCAATGTAGCTATCAGTATGTAAAACCAGATTACACATATCAAACCACCATTTGTCTATGTGGAGCAATATTTGGCCCTGTTCAGGCACAAAGTCTGCACAAGCTCAGGTTCGCAAGGGATGGCTGGATAGTAATAATAATAGTAATAATCCTTGCATTTGATATTGCGCTTTGTACATCTTCTAGGCGCCCTCAAAGCACTTCACAAAATTTGATGTAAAGTGAATCGACTGTGTGTTTGTGGGAGAAATGCAGCAGCCAACTGCGCACAGCAGCGTCTCCCATAAACAGCTGTGAATTGAAGTGACCAATTTATTAATGGTTTTTTTTTCTTGAGGGATTATTATCAGGCGCGCGCGTGTTTGTGTGTGTGGAGTAAGGAAACTTGCCCAAAGTTTCACATTGACTTGCCGGGAATTCAAACCCAGGTCTCTCGCTTGCAAGGCGAGTGCTGTAACCCCTAAGCCACAGGTCTGCACAGTGATCAGTAATGGGCAGCCTGACTGATTTTGTTTTTCGTACACTCTCCTTTACCCTTTACCCAAATAAACGCATAATTATTCTTGCCCTATTTGTTGTTCACTACACCCATCTTGTCAGTGTCAGTGGCCGAGCCTTCAGCTACTCCGCCTTTCGTCTCTGAAACTCGCTCCTACGATCCCATCGCTTTGCTCCTCTTTGCTTTGCCTCCAGATCTAGATTCGCCCACAAATATACAGTCAGTTCACTTTACAGTACATTCTGTGAAGCGCTTTGGGACATCGATAAGATGTGAAACGCTGCTATGTCAAATGCAAGGATTATTATCATCATTATTATCTATCTCATCATCGCCGTCTTGATCAACCCCCTCACAATGTCTCTTCCTCTTCTCCCTGCCGAGTCTTTGTCTCCCTGCTCCGCTCATCCCTTTTGCCTCGGCGAAAGCGCTGTGAGACCTGACCCTATGTGAAAGGTGTCATTACAAGTGCAAGTCGTTGTTTACTCTGTCCAGATTTCTCTTGACTGCTATTTATCCTCTTTAGTTCTCCTGTTCTCCACCCCCCCATTCTCCTCGCCTGGTATCAGCAAATTTTATATTTCAGGAAGTACTCAAACGCAAGTCATTTATAAATAATGTGAACCGGAGGGGCCTGAGAGAGGACCCCAGTGGAACGCCACTAATCGCTGCCCTCAGATGGAACTTTTTCCATTTATCATCACCTTCTTATGGCTAAGCCAATATTCAACTGTTTGAAATACAGTTGAGTTTGAAATACAAATTGCCCCGTGCAATTTGCTAACCCCTCTGGGGCGCCGCGTGTCACGGAGAAGCGAGGTCGCTCGTGCGCCCAAACTTCGCTTCAAACTTCGCTCCCCCATTACCCCAGTCCTGGCCAGAATACACTGGCTCCCTGTCACGGAGAGGATCGATTTCAAGATCCTCGCTGTTGCTTTCAAATCCCTCCACTCCTCTGCACCCCCCCACTACCTCTCCGACCTCCTCTCTCCTCGAAACAGCACCCGTTGCCTTTGCTCTACCGAGTCTGGCCTCCTCCTTGTTCCCCCTGGATCCTCCGCTCCGCCCTCGGCGGCCGTGCTTTCAGCCACTACGCCCCAAGGCTCTGGAACTCTCTTCCTCACTCTCTTCGCTTCGCCCTCCCCCCCCCCCCCTCCCCCCTTCTCTTCCCAGTTTCATGTCTCGGCTAAAGACCTTTCTTTTCGACCGCGCCTTCGGTTACCTTTCTCCCCCTGCCCCTGGCTCAGTCTCCGGGATCGGTCATTGCGAAGCGCTCTGAGACGCCGTCCGGTGTGGAGTGAGCGAGAGCGCTATATAAATCAAAGTTGTTGTTGAAACGCGCGTCCCTCTCGATTCGCAGCCTTCCCCGTCGAAAGGCGCCAGTGGCCTTTACATTGTGCGCCGACGGCAATTGAAAGGTTGTGGTTTCACAGATACTTCCGCGCTCCACAATGTGTCTGTCGCACATTGGAAATATTTCTAGGATTGTGCAATTTTTCGACCAAACACCCTGAGAGTTTCCTGCTTCGCAGCTGTTCGTGCGAGACATCAGAATTTACTGTGGTAAAAGCAAAGCAAACATTCCTGATGCTGTGTATATAGCGCGCACACACACAGACACACATAAACATAGAACACATACTGTAAAATTGAATATTTTTTCCTAACAGTGCATTTCTGCTTAGCGCCTCAAAGTCTGTTGCTTTTATTTATTTATGCCGTCTTGTGTAAATGAATTTTGGAGAGCAAAGAAGACTCCCTTCGTTCCGGGGCTTGTATGTGTGTGTGACAAAATACCCTTTCCAAGGTTAAAGGAGAGGTGTCCCGATGTAGTTCCTACTGCATTGAACGAGACGACGGATGTTTGGGAAATTGTTCCAGGCAGTAATGGATGCCCAGCCTTAAGTTGGTGACATAAACTGCGAATGGGGCTGAGTGCTTTGTCAATATTATCTGAGCGTTGAGACGTTGCTGTCTTTTTCAATACTCTATTCGGTTCCCTTGCCTTGTTGAGTGGCCAGGCTTTGCTGGCTGGAGTACGGTTCCTGGGTTGCTAATAGCCTCACGCTACCTCGCCCAAATGGCCACTGTTCGCTAGGTAATTGTAGAGTCTCATGCTTCCTTCAAGTGATGCATGCGCACACTCACAAACACGTGTGCACACACACTCACACACACGTTTCAGCAGCCAGTGAATGGCGACTATAATAATGATGATGATAATCCTTGCACTTGATATAGCGTTTTTCACGTTTTATCGACGTGGAACTCCAGCCCGCAGCCCCTCCGCCTCACTTCCTCCCTTTCCGCCTTCAAGGCCCATCCCAAGACCTTCTTCCTCTTCGACCGCGCCTTCGGCTGCCCCACGAACTCTTCCCCCCTCCCCCCTCCCCACAAACAGTCGTGGATTGAAACGACCGATTTTATTTTTGTTTTTTTTTTGAAGGATTATTATTAGGCGACTCAAATCTCCATTGTGGTGAACTTTTGAGTTGTGAATGGAAAACTATCATCTCTTGGGTTGTTTAATAAATGGCAATAATTCACAGTAACTTTATACAGTATCACAACAACAACAAAATGACATTTATAGAGCCTCTTTCACGTCGGGAGGACGTCCCAAGGCGCTGAACAGTCAGATCGGGACCCGAGCAAGGGAGAGGGGCAGGGTATGTGGCGTGTGGGTGGGAGAGAGTTGGGAGGGGAGGGAGAGAGTTGGGAGAGGAGGGAGGGAGTTGGGAGAGGAGGGAGGGAGTTGGGAGGGCAGCAACAGGCACGGTCCAAGAAGGAGGGTCTTGAGACCGCCCTTGAAGGAGGCAAGGGAGGGAGCGAGGTGAAGGGACTTTGGGATGGAGTTCCAGAGTGAGGGGGCAGAGAGGCTGATGGTAGGGTGGGTCGGGCGGGGGACATGGAGCAGGCTGGAGCTCTCATAATATAATATAATATATAATATGTGTGCAACTTTGCTTCTGCTGACCTGCGCTTTGTTCCCGAAAAAGCTGTTCATTGTTAGTTACGGATCCTCTGATAGGATGTGCAGTCTATTAGTGATTAACCTTTCCCTCTTGGCCCCAAACACGGAGCCCCTCTTAAAAGGGGATACATAAAACCAAGCCTCGCAGAAGAAATGCTGTGCTAACTTACTTCTCTTTCGCTTCATAATGCAGGTACTTGTCAGTGAAGATACGGAAGGTGAAGGCATTGTAACTCATTTCCTGGCCCATGACAATAAACCCATTTCCTGTATGGCTTTCAACCCCAGTGGTAAGTGTACTTCTGCCTCTGCCTCTGCCTCTATTTAAAGTATTTTAAGTGTTAACTCTTCGAGGTCCACGGTTGTAGCATTTCTGTGTTCGGCACGGGTGGTTTGGAAATTGTTTCGGTTGATTGAACGCTCCCGTGGCTATATATTTTTTTAATGGATCATTCGAGGGAGTCCCAAGTCCCTCAAGTATTCGGAGTCCCTGTACCTCAGTGGTTAGTCAGAGCACTTGCCTTACGAGCGATTGACCTGGGTTTGATTCCCGGCAGGTCAGGGCGAAACCTTGGGCAAGTTTCCGTGGTAGCTGTTACTCCACACATACACCTGATAAAAATCCCATCCCCCAAAATTGGTTAATTCATTCCATGACTGTGGGAAACTACAATTGGCTGCCGCGTTCGCCCACAAAAATACAGTCAATTCACTTTACAATATCAATGGATACAATATATTTTGTGAAGTGATTTGAGATCTATGTGTTTGATGGGAGAACCCTTCTTTTTCAGTGCAATATCATAATTATAATCTTTGCAGATTTAGAGTAAAGAGTATAGGGTCTTATCACAGTTTCTCAGAATATACTGTAAAGTGAATTGACTGGATATGTGTGGGCGAAACACGACAGCCAATTGCGCACAGCAATGTCCCATCAGTAGTCATGGATTAAAATGACCAATTTTTAATTATTTTTTGGGGCGGAGGGATTATTAGTAAGGAAACTTGCCTAATGTTTCGCCCTGATCTGCCTGGATTCAAACACAGACCTCGCCTTGTCATGCAATCTTCTTTATATACAGTCAAAGCAGGGTGAGGGGTGGGTGGGGGAGGGGGGGGAGTGAGGATGGGGGGGTAAAGCATCATTACCACAAATTGTTGTTCCAAACAGTGTAGCAGTTACTATTTGTTCTGGTTTTAGCTGGAACCCCATTCTAATCAGCAGGACAGCCGAAAACCTAACTCATTTGCTATGTACTCCCACCAGTTTGATTGTGTTTTGGCACTAGCCGCAGCATAGCAACATGAGCCTCAACTAAAGTGGTTCTGTTCAAGATTAGCTTGACAAGAGGAAGTATAGATAAATCGAACACTTGCCTCCAAAGGATTATAGTTTTTGTTCGTTTCGTTGATGTAACATTAAATGGTCCCTCCTTCTGCTCTGCTTTAGACTCCAGATAGGTTTGGGATCTTGGCGACTCAATTGGCTTTGGGTCCCTTGGCTCCCATCGTGCATTCCTTGATATGATAGTCACCGGAGAGAGCCAAGGCCGGTCTGAGCGAGTGGCTTCGGGAATGAACTTCTAACCTTATTGATCGGAGCTCAAGTACTCAGCCCCACCTCTCGGTATCCCACCTATCCAGCTTTGGCATTGCTTAATTATCATGGCTGGATGCTTACTGTACTGGATTGCTTATTGTATTCAATAAAATTCAAAGGCTTTGAGACATTTCAAAGTCATGATAAGGCGCTATGTCGAGGACAGGATTGCTATTATTATGATTATTATTATTCAGTGAGTGCCACCCACTGTTTGATGCTTGGTAACCAAATGTTAATCTAGGAACCGGAGTAGGCCATTCAGCCCCTCGAGTCTGTTCCACCACTCTATAAGATCTTGTCCCTCAACTCCAATTACCTGTCCTTGCCCCATATCCCTCGGTACCCTGACTTAACACATCTATCCACCCCATTCGTGAAAATTTTTAATGGATCCAGGCATCCACAGTCTTTTGGATATCTAGGGCTGTGTCTGACGTATGTCTAATATCTAGTCCTGATTCAGCGGACAGTATGCAGGGATTAAGCAACTGCAAAACTGACCTCTGTTTACAGTATGCATTCTGTGCCCTCTCTTAGTGATGAGAGCGAAACATATCTACTGTTTGGATGTTTGGATGAGACGGTGATTGAGGTCCCTTCTGTTCCAAGTAATTGAGCAAAGTCCCTTGGCATTAATTCCAAAGGATAGAGAATATTGCCCAAGAAACCATTGGATGCCTCTGTATAAACTAGATAACAATAAATAATCATCCTTGCATTTGATATAGTGCTTATCACATCTTCTAGACGTCTCAAAGCGCTTCACAGAATATACTGTAAAGTGAATTGGCTGTATGTTTATGGGCACATTGTGCACAGCAGCGTCCCCACAGACAGTCATGGATCGAAATGACCCATTTTATTATTGTGTTATTTTTTGGAGGGCTTATTATTAGGCGTGCGCGTGTGTGGAGTAAGGAAACTTGCCCAAGGTTTCGCCCTGACCTCGCCTGGATTCGAAACACAGGTCTCACCTTTAGTAAGGCGAGTGCTCCCGACCACAATAAATCGCAGCATTGGTTAACTTCTCTGTTCCACACAGCGCGGAGGGGGAGCGGAGAGGAAAGGAGGGGAGGGGAACTCGGGGGGGACAATGGGAAACGATGAGCTGAGTGGAGGTGTCACTGTCTCTTTGTGAATTGTGTTCGAGGTCAGAACTTTCCCATTTGCAGTGGCGCTCGCACGCCGGTGGCAATCACTATCAAAGCCAAGCCGGGGACAAAAAAATACGAGACAGTCACATCGCTGAATGGCTTTGTTTCTCTGGCAGCTAATCACCCCTGCAGGGCAGGTACAAGGTAGCCTCGATCTGTTTTATCTCTCGACACCATCTCTGCGGACAGTGATCACTTTATCAGCTATTGTTCCTCAGGAGTAGGGAGCTCTTTAGATTGACTACAGAACGATCAGTCAAGCCAGAGGGGGTTCCTTTTTTTTTAGGAACGAATGAGATTTCACAAACTCATGGGCGTTCCAAGTCGACCCCCCCAAAAAAAAAGCCTGCAAACAAAAAAAACAGAGAGAAAGAGAGAGAGAGAGAGAGGTTCGGGCCTGCGCAAGTTAATGAGTTTTTAACGTCGTTTAAATGTCCCAGAGTATCTTCCGGATTAGGTTTCATCTCCCTGTCAAACAAGTCATAAAATCCAAATGAATAGTTATAAGTTCAAGTGAAAAAAAATTAGAAGGAGCGTTTTCCAGACCCGGGATAATCTATCAGTTAAAATGTCAAAACAACATTTTGAGGATTTCTAAATAGCGCTTCAATCATAAGCCTTTTCAATACTTCAAGCGAGCGAGCGAGAGAGGGGTTTAACTCACAAAATGTCATTTCTGGGCAAGCGCTGTAGCCGTGTATTTCAGTGAAGTGTATAATAATAACAACAACAACAACAGCGATAATAATCGTTGCATTTGCTATCGCGCTTTTCACGTCTTCTAGACGTCTCCATGCGCTTCACGGAATATACTGTCGGGTGAATTGGCTGTAGATTTTGTGGGCGAAACTCATTACGTCCTGTCCAATGCTAAACACGCCATTTTAGTGTCACCTTTTTGGCCTTTTAAGTAGGGTTATATTTTGTATTTAAAACATCGTGGTTTGCATTTGCATTTAAAAGGAGCTGTGGATGAGCACTTATCCTTTTGACACAGCGGCAATGCATTGAGTGTCCCTCGCATCTCTCCATCTACAGATGTTGAGTTGCCCTCTGAATAATTTAATACGTTCTGTAAAGACCGCTTTTGGCTGCGCTCAGGCAAGTTGATACATTTACTAATCTACTTCACAAGCTGTAAATAGAACTGGATTTCCCCCAGATTCTGTCCTACCATATGCCCTGACGTGGTTAGAGCCACTCGCCTGACAAGCGTGAGACCTGTGTTCGAATCCAGGCAGGTTACGGCGAAACTTTGGGCAAGCTTCCTTACTCCACACACAAGCCTGAAATCATCCCTCCCCCCCAAAAAAAACCCCACAATAATAAAATTGGGCGTTTCAGTGCACGACTGTTTGTGGGGGACACTGCTGTGCGCAATTGGCTGCCGCGTTTCACCTACAAATATACAGTCAATTCACTTTACAGTATATTCTATGAAGCGCTTTGAGACACACTCTAGAAGACGTGGAAAGCGCTATATCAAATGCAAGGATTAATATTATGATTATTATTACTCTTTGTATTATCGGTGCTGAGTCTGTGGCATGGCTGGTATAATTTGGTTGAACTGTATTCTATCTAGTAGCAGAAAGTTTAAGCAACATCAAACTCTCTGGGACAGAAACACCGATATTGACGACAGTATCTCGGTTCCACTTTTCAACAAAATTCATGCCCTTTTCGATGGTTTCCAAAGCCTTTCCCATCCTTGACATTTCACAGCAAGACTTTCCAACGACTGCTTTGCAATTTGGGTGGAAATTAGCGCCCAACGCGTGGGATGAATGCAGTGCTTCGCAGAGAATGTCGATGAGCAGGAGGGAGTGTTTTTTTTCTTAATTCAGAAACGTTGGAGACATCATCTCTGTGACATGGCAGTTGAGAGCCTGCAAGGGGTGCCATTGAGACACTGAACCACACTGTTTTGTTTCAGATTGACAGACGAGTCAAATGCTGGACTTAAATGTTATTACGTGACTTCACTTCCCTTTTTCGTGTCTTTGGAGTAAAAACACTTAGGGACATGGGGAAACAGCTGGAAATTCAGCTTAATACCGTAGTAATAATAATGAAGATGATAATAACCAATAATACTTAACATTTAGAATAACGCCTTTCACGTCAGAAGGACGTCTCAAGGCGCTTCACAGGTTTTAATAATAATAAATAATAATCCTTGCATTTTGATATAGCAGCTTTTCACGTCTTCTAGACGTCCTTCTCAAAGCTTCACGGACTATACTGTAAAGTGAATTGACTGGGAGAAACGCGGCAGCCAATTACGCCCAGCAGCGTCCCCCACAAACAGTCGTGGACAGAGAGAGAGAGAGAGTGGGAGAGTGGTTTTGAAACTCTTGACCTACTGGCGGGTGTTTATCTGTTACTCGAGAACTTTGCTGCCCTGCAGGCAACTTAGGAAGCGCTTTGGCTGCTGCAAACTCAAACCCAACACACATGCGCTTGCGAATAGTGGGAGCCCCTTCTGCCCTTTGTAACAGTCTCCGGCCGCTATTACGTGAGCAAAACAAACTCTCCTTTGGCTCTCGAGTCTTGAGAGGTTGGAGTCCGCCGGTCTGCACTTTTAGTCTCTCAGCGCTCGGCCATTGCCAGCAATCGTTTCAAGAGTTTCATCTCTGCTGTGTTGCGTTCGTAACAATTGCTGGCTCCATCTCTGTGTTTGGGCCTTAACAAAAACAAGTGGGACAGCAGATTACATCAGCCACAAACCCGGCCTTGACACCTGTGGTGTCCCTTTTCTGCTGAACCCAGCACAATGCTGGAGGAAGGGAACATTGTTCTACGTTGCTGCCAGCGATGAGAGGATTACTGTGTGAGCTAGACCTGGGAAACCTTTGAGTTTCAAAAGCCCCGTCGTCTCTCCCATGTTTACGCCTCGATGTCTGTGAGTGGAGCTCCTGCAGCTCCGCGGTTAGAGCCACTCACTCGCTCGCCTCACAAGCGTGAGTGAGTGAGACCTGTGTTTCGAATCCAGGCAGGTCAGGGCAGAAACCTTGGGCAAGTTTCCTTACTCTACACACACGCCTAATAATAGTTCCTCCAAAAAAACAAATAATAATAAAATTGATTGTTTTTCAATCAACGACTGTTCGTGGGGACGCTGCTGTGCGCAATTGGCTGCCGCGTTTCGCCCACAAAACACACAAAATCGATTCAATTCACTTTACAGTATATTCTGCGATGCGCTTTGAGTCACAGTCTAGAAGACGTGAAAAGCGCTAGACTGTATATCAAATGCAAGGATTATTATTATTATTTATTATATAGGATATGGATTAGTTTTCAACAATTTCACGTGTTGATTTCCTGACGTGAGCCACGAGGGGGAAAGACGAAACAGAAGCCAAGTTACCCCCCCCCCCCCCCGTTTTAAACGAATGCGAGAGCAAATCACCTTGGGCTGTTCTCATAGCTGCATTTCCAGGCAGATGTTTTCACATATGGAAATGGTTGCAGCTCGAGAGTTGGTATCAGAGAGAAGTAATGCATACAGGTCAGTGATGTTTCCTGGTCGTATGGAGCAAAATAAATTAACATCGCCCCAGTTATAATAATAATATTAATAATCCTTGCATTTGATACATCTTCTAGACGTCTCAAAGCGCTTCAATGGAATATACTATAAAGTGAACTGAATGTATATTAGGCAGATCAGGGCGAAACCGTGGGCAAGTTTTCTTAATCCACAAACAGACCTAATAAGAAACTGTCCCCCAAAAAACCCACAATAATAAAAATTGGTCATTTCAACCCACGACTGTTTGTGTGGGGGACGCTGCTGTGCGCAATTGGCTGCCGCGTTTCGCCCACAAATATACAATCAATTCACTTTACGGTATATTCTGTGAAGCGCTTTGAGAACTGGATGAAATGTGAAAAGCGCTATATCAAATGCAAGTATGATTATTATCAGAATTATTTATTATTATAATGTCCTAAACATTCCCCTCCCTCCCAAATCAAGATGGAAACATTGTTCAAGTGTTGGACGTACGGAGGTTTTTAAGAGTTAAGTTGTTTCGAGCTGTTGATGCTTGGCACCAGAGAGGAAATTGTTATTTGGAGGCTGCTTTAGCAACGGAGGAGATACGAGAATTCCATTTGAGATCAGCCGTGATAGCGTGCTCAAGAATGTCACCAGATCAGGCGGGATTAAAACCGAAACTCTTGCAATTGAGGTGATAACAACAACAACAACAACTTTGATTTATATAGCGCCCTCCACGCTGGACGGTATCTCAGAGCGCTTCACAATAACGGATTCCGGGCGGGACCGAGCCAGGGGCAGGGGTAGAAAGGTGACCAAAGGCGCGAACAGAAAGGTCTTCAGCTGAGACCTGAAACTGGGAAGAGAGGAGGGGGTGGCGGGGCGAAGGTAGTGAGGAAGGGAGTTCCAGAGTCTTGGGGCGTAGTTGCTGAAGGCACGGCCGCCAAAGGTGGAGCGGAGGATTCGGGGGGACGTGGAGGAGGCCAGACCCGGTGGAGCGAAGACAACGGGTGCTGGATTGAGGAGAGAGGAGGTCGGAGAGGTAGGGGGGTGCAGAGGAGTGGAGGGATTTGAAAACAAGTGTGAGGATCTTGAAATCAATCATCTCTGGGACAGCAGGGATTCTGTGAAGTCTGGCAAGGACTGGGGTAAAGCGAAGTTTGATGCGGGCTGATTTACGAGAGACACAAAGAAATGATGACTGTGGAATTCAAAGGATTCAGGTGATTACCCATCAAAGGACAAAGATTATGTTTAGAGAGATAGAGACAGACAGACAGAGATAGATAGATATTACTTTATTGTGTTTTTTGGGGGACGGATTATTATTAAGTGTGTGGAATAAGGAAACTTGCCCAAGGTTTCGCCCTGATCTGCCTGGATAAGAACACAGGTCTCACGCTTGTAAGGCGAGCGCTCTAACCACTGAGCTACAGGAACTCCACAATCACTGAGCTACAGGAGCTTCACTGAATCAATCAATCAATCAATCAATCAAGCTAACGGCTGCTATTCGGTCCCATCGCACCTCAACAGTAGCTGTTTTTTCCCCCCGACGCGCGAAGGCAGAGGAAAGCAAAGAGTTAAAATCTGGAATTTCGGCTTTGTTGGAGATGCAGTTAAGCGTTGGAGAGGGGGAGCATGGTTTAATCTCTTTTCCCGAGGGCTCCGCCTTTCATTTCGTTTGTGTTAACGCACGGAAAATAAAGGCCAAGAGGCGGTGATTAGTTTAATGTTTAGAATGTGTCGCACTTCGCTAGGTCTTGCCTGTCCCGTCGCTGTAAGATTCTGCTCGGACTCAGTCGAGGCAGTGGCTCGAATCAAGGTCCCCCCCCATAGTGGACATTCATTCAGTCATTCATTCCCCCCTTGAGCTAAGCCACTCGGTCCCAATCTCACTCCTGAGCAGATTCCTTGATGCTTATCGCTTGCGTGATTTAAAAGAATTATACAACGAAAAACACTCTCCCTCTCTCTCTCTCTCTCTCTCTCTCACTCACACACTCGCTCTGCTCTCTCCCTCCGCCCACCCACCACCCCCTCCCTCCCCTACCCAAAAACAATCCCGCCTCTGTCTGAACGTCGCAAAGACCCACCTCACGCTGCCCACATCAAGAACAGGTCCAGATCACACAGCGGAGCGCTTTGCAGACTTGCCTGCCAACTGCCTTAACTGCAGCCATTAAAATATTGGTTTAGTTTTGACCCCGGAGTCACAGCTAATAAACATCGGCCGATGAAAAAATGAAAATCAAGATAAATGCAACCGTTTAAATTGGCTATTTCACAACAGGCCATTTAACTGCATCCTTTCATTATTGCTCTATGAATAGCACCGGCGCACCGCAGATTGCGTGCCAGCTCGTCAGGCTTTTACCCGGCTCTCAATCCTGCTGAATGGGGAGAAACTAGAGCGACGTAAAGTGACCTTTGGCTCTGAAACGCAGACGCAAACACATCTCCCCTGTGGGATCAGTGGGTTAGAGCCACTCTCGCCTTTACAAGCGTGAGACCTTGTGTTTGGAATCCGGGCAGGTCAGGGCGAAGCCTTGGGCGAGTTTGCTTACTACACACGCGCGCGCGCGCGCACACACACACACACACACACACACACACACACACACACACACACACACACACACAGACACACACACACACACGCGCGTAATAATAATCCCTCCACAAAAACAAACAATAATAAAATTGGTCATTTCAATCCACGACTGTTTGTGTGTGTGGGGGGGGGGAACTCTGTTGTGCGCAATTGGCTGCCGCGTTTCGCCCACAAAACACCCAGTCAATTCACTTTACAGTATATTCTGTGAAGCAAATGCAATAATATCATTATTATTGTTTAATAATTCTTTGAGAAATAATTTAATTTTCAGTGCTGTATAAACAGCAACAACAAATTACATTTGTACAGAGCGTTTCAAGTCAGGAGGACGTCCCAAGGCGCTGGACAGTCGGGGGGATCTGCAACTGAGCCGGAGCTTGGGATCAGGAGGGATGGAGGGTAGGGTAGGAGGGTGACCGGATGCACAGTCACTGAAAATCTCGAACCGTTTTCTCAAAATAACTTGAACTTTCTGGTCGGGATGCGTTAACTGAAACCCTGTCGTCAAAAAAGCCTGTGCTCGTATCTGATTACAAGCCAGTAAGTGGGAGCTGAAGAAATAATGTGATTAAATTGTTCCTGTGCATCCCTTGTACTGTTGCCACTTACAACATCTGTGGGGTTTGGCTTGCGTGGCCGTTACAAAAAGAAATACATGTTGCTATTGGAAACTGACAGCCCTGAGCTGTTCCTAACCTAACGCAGATCCCCCCAGGGTAACAAGTTGTGGACTGAGCCCATGTGCTGTTAGTTTCGCCAATTAAAAGTTGAAATCATAATAATAATAATTATAAATAATCCTTGAATTCGATACAGCGCTTCTAGACGTCTCAAAGCGCTTCACGGAATACACAGTAAAGTGAACTGAATGTATATTTTTTGTGGGCGAAACGCGGCAGCCGATTGCACACAGCGGCGTCCCCACAAACGGCCGCGGATTGAAAAGACTAATTTTATTATTGTAGATGTTTTGGGGGAGGGATTATTATTAGGCGTATGTGTGTGTGTGTGTGTGTGGAGTAAGGAAACTTGCCCAAGGGTTTGTCCTGTTCTGCCTGGATAGTTGGGGAAACTCAAATTTCTCTGGGGACATCTTAATGGAACATCCTTAAGACCCTTCCCTCCCCATCACAACCCACCCCATCTTCGACCAGGCCTTCAGTCACCTTTCCTGTTCGCAACCCTCTGTTTAGGCCCAAATCCCTAACTGTCCAGCCCATCGCCTTCCCAACATGAAGGGTGCTGCGTGAATGTAATTTTCTATTGTACAATCATTTTGGATTGTACAGGTAGGTTTAATGTTGCTTCGATTTCGTTATTAGGTCGCCGATACATAGGGAGGGGACATATATTTATTTAACATTATTATGTCGTTCGTGCAGGTGGAAACAAACTAATTTGTAGCGTAAGGCGTACACAGACGCTGAACGTCCGGTACTCTTGTGTGGGTTCGCTTAACGCACTTTTGCTTAACGTCACGCCTTTTCACAAACACAACTGCGACGTTAGGCGAGGACTAAGTGTATTGTACATATTATCCAGTTGGCTTCGTCTTCCAGTTTATGGTTTGGATGCTTTCAGCCCTGGGAGCACCTGAGCTAAACCACATACCACACACACTGTAAAATGTTGGCACTCGAGTCCAGCTGAGCTATTGGGCTGAGTGGGCCTGTTTCACTACAGTGTTGAGACACTGCCAGAAATTCAGCCATCCCTGGGAACGAAAGCGCAGCCATCTCTTCTCATTCCAGCCTTTTCTGCTGTGGTGCTGAATGCATTGTACTACCTCGGTATTCCACAGCTATGATCGAGAGCTCAGGTGCATAGTTGATGGGCCAAGTGGCCTGTGTGTGTGTGTCTGTGTTGCAACATTTTATGAACTGTTCTGGGCTTCTGTCAAAAGGACCCTGGACTCTGGGAATGAATCCTATTTAGTGTATATTTACATAGACTACAACACAGAAAGGGGGCATTTGTCCCAACTAGTGCATGTCGGTGGAGTTCCTGTAGCTCAGTGGTTATAAACGTGAGACTTGTGTTTGAATCCAGGCAGATCAGGGTGAAATCTTGGGCAAGTTTCCTTACTCCACACACACACACACCACACACACACACACCTAATAATAATCCCTCCCAAAAAAACTCACAATAATAAAATCTGTCATTTCAATCCATGACTGTTTGTGGGCCTGCAATTGGCTGCTGTGTTTCGCCCACAAAATATAGTCAATTCAACTTACAGTAGTATGTTCTGTGATGCGCTTTGAGACGTCTAGAAGACGTGAAAAAGCACTAACTCGAATGCAAGGATTATTATTATAATAATTATTATAGAATTTACCGCACAATTAAACGCTATGATTCTAACGAAGAAAAACTTGCAGGGCTGTGGTACAGGAGGGTCTTCGAAGGCACAGGAGAGTCGGAGAGGAGGAGGCAAGGGAGGGGGGGATGAGGCGGAGGGCAGATCTCCGCTCCTTGAACTCTCTGCACGAGCAGCGCTTAACGTCGGAGGTCAGCGATGTGACGATGGAACCTGCCTGTTAGCCGCAATAGCGCGGTTATTGTTCAAGCGGCAATCGTGTGCCTGAGACACTGCGGTCTGAGAGTTGGGGATAGGATATATCAGAGAGCTCGTTGAGGAGGAGCTATGTGCTCATCTCGTAAGACCGTTTTTAAGCCACGCGTAATCTGAAAAATATGGTGAACTCTCTGTCTGTCTGTCTGTCTGTCTGTCTGTCTGCCTGCCTGTCTGTCTGTCTGTCTGTCTGTCTGTCTGTCTGTCTGTCTGTCTGTCTGTCTGTCTGTCTGTGTGTGTGAGACACTGTGTGTGTGTGTGTGTGTGAGATACTCTGTGTGTGTTGTGTGCGTGTGAGATACTCTGTGTGTGTGGGTAAGACACTCTGTGAGAGAGGGTGAGACACTGTGTGTGTGCGTGTATGTGAATCTGCTACCATCCGTGATCCTGTTGAGGTGGGTGGGCACTGAGTCACACCACTGGCATGTCAGAGAGTCTGCGGATGGGAATTTGTGGTGAAACGTCCAGCAAAGGCTCTCTCCCTCTTTAAAATGATGTGCTTCAGTTGGCCTGCAAGCCGCGAATGACGAACTTTGGGCTGGACTATTCCTTTAGGGATCATTTTCTCAAGAGTCGAGAATAACGAGAGGGCAGATAACGCCTGCGATTTCTTAAGGAGACTGGAGTGGCGGGGTTCTGAGGCCGGTTACATCCTCTCCATCGCAGCCGCGAGTTTGATATTCGGTGACAGTAACTGCTCGCTAGATAGAGCATTTTTTTGTCTCCGTGTTCGGAGCTGACTGTCCTTTCTGTTTTAAAAAAAAAATGTCAGGGCCTCCCTCATGTAAAGAGAGCAAATTGGGCCGAGTTTAGGACATAATGGATCTTCAGTTTTGAATGTGTATGTGTGTCTGTGCGTGTGGCTGTATAAAATATATGTTTTTTATACGCCTAATAATTATCCGTCCGAAAAAAAAGCCCACAGTAATAAAAATGGTCATTTCAATCCACGACTGTTTGTGGGGGACGCCGCTGGGCGCAATTGGCTGCTGTGTTTCGCCCACAAATATACACAGTCAATTCACTTTACAGTATATTCTGTGAAGCGCTTTGAGACACAGTCTAGTAGACGTGAAAAAGCGCCGTTTCAAAAGGCAACGATTTTAAATTTAAAAAATATACAGCATTGTAATGCACGCTGGCTATGTAAACAGAGAGTATGCCTGTGAACTGAAATGGGAGTGGTTATATTTAGGATTCTCCGTCGGTCCTGATGAGGTTTTGTTTTCAGCTGTTACATGCTTCTCACAGACACATCTAGGTGTGTGTGTGTGTGTTTGCCCGCAACTCCTTTATTGTTCGCTCCGAAACCTCCCACGGATGAGGCTGAGCGGAATTCTCTCTCCCCCACTGTGCAAGTTCAAGTTACAGAGTTCCCAATCACCTTAACCGCTGAACCAGAATTATTGGTTGCGTTCATTCTACCACCAGCAGGATCCTGCTTTCCTCCTGGGACCAAACCTGCGGGGACCTTTATGGTTGTACAGCAACAACAACAACAACTTTGGTTTATATAGCGCCCTCCACGCCGGACGGCGTCTCAGAGCGTAGAGTAAAAAGTTGCTGAGTCTTTTAAATTGCGATTTAGAAACCCAGTTCCTTTTTGGCGAGGAATTCTGAGCTTTTCAAAGTTTGGATGAATAATTTAATATCCCTGTCCGAAAGGATGGATCACACCTTCAGCATCCCTACGCAACGATGGAGCTCCTTGTAGCTCAGGGGTTAGAGCGCTCGCCTTGCAAAGCGAGAGAGACCTGGGTTCATTTCCACGCAGGTCAGGGTGAAACCGTGTGCAAGTTTCCTTACTTCCCACGCACACACACACATATGATAATAATCCTTCAAAAAAACAATAATAAATCGGTCATTTGAATTGATCAAGTCATTCGAACAGCCAGCTCAGGCTAACATTAGGTGAAAATCACGAGGCTGGGGAGTCAAACGCGTTTTTTTTGTTAGATTATAACAACCTCTAAACCGCTCTGTAGTCTGATTAATATTTCAGGACGGCTTGCAACACAAAACTGTGAGAATCGAAATGCAGTTTAATCCTGCCTCAGCAGTGCGCGCATTAGCATTTGAAACCGTGAATTGGGAGGAAAGCACTTTAAAATAAAGCTACGTGCTGTCTTTTTCCTTCCCACAGCCCCCCCCATCCCAAACCCCTGCCCCCCCCACCCACCCACTCCCCCCCCCCCCCCCCTTCCCTCCCCACGCACTTTTGAAAAATTCCACATCAATAAATTACAAACATGTTCACATCATAAACTGTTCGTATTTTGGCAGCGTGTGCATTTTCGTATCTAAAAATACACCCCAGATTGTGCTGTTTTTCCTGTCTAACCTGCGAAGTGTTGCACTTGGCTAACTATACAGACATCTAAAAATGTCCGGGGCCATTGATCTAAATTCCACAAACTTTTTTTTTGTAACCGCTCTAGTGTTTCTGCGCCGACTTTGATCTTCATCTAAATGTTGATGCAAAACCCGCAATCTCGGTACACAAATATCTCTGCAACACTCTCCCCCGGGAGGGAGGCAAGTATATTTGTACAGTGAGATTTGATTTCAGGTCTGTATTTATCTCCGCATCATTCCCATGTCTCTTTTGTGTATATCTTGCCTGCTCAAAACACATATGAGGGGGGTGGGGGGGGGTCACTTTTTAATGTCCCAGCACATGGGACAGAGATTTTGAAAACGGAATAAAACATCTTAAATGCAGGTCAGGTTTACTTTTTGCCAGAGAGAGATGAGAGGCAGCGAGAGACGAGAGAGAGTGAGATAGAGAGCAAGAGAGAGAGAGACAGGCGCAGAGCTATGATTTTTTTGAATGCTGTGCCCTTCTTCCCTGGAGTGTTCATTTAAATCATTCATTAATTATAGGGATAATGGAAAAACCCAGGAGCGATGACAAGACTGTAATCTAATCCAAGAGTTTTGGATGACATCATAAACTTTGGGAGGGCAGATTACAATGGTTATCTGAACTCGAGACTGAGGTTACTGTATTGGCGTCAATTCAGAGTGCCTGTTATGAATTATAACACACACCAGTACAATTTGCGGAGTGTATGTTTTTTGCGAGCGTACAGGTTTCCTGCCTGCGTCCGATCCGCGCTGATGCTCGGCGACCGAAGCCATGTGGTATCGACGACGGCGACACGACTGGGAAACAATTCCCGCTCGCTCGTCAGTCAGTTCCCTGCGTTTTGTGGCCGCTCGCGGCGTAGAGTAAACATCACGAGGCTGCGTTGCGGCTCTCGCTCTGTGAGGGAAGCTCGCTCGCAGGGACACTTTACTTTTAAACCTGTCTGCAATCGGGCAGGGAGAGAGGCACCAGGAACAGCTTCGGTGAAAGAAATAATAATAATAATAATAATAATAATCCTTGCATTTGAGAGAGTGCTTTTCACGTCTTCTAGGCGTCTCAAAGCGCTTCACAGAATACACTGTAAATTGACTGTGTATTTGTGGGCGAAACGCGGCAGCACAACAACGTCCCCCACAAACAGTCGTAGATTGAAATGACTCATTTTATTTTGGAGGGATTATTATTATTAGGCGCGTGTGTGTGTGTATGTGTATGTGTGTAGTAAGGAAACTCGCCTAAGGTTTCTCCTCTGACCGGACCTGGATTCGAAACACAGGTCTCCCGTTTGTAAGGCGAGTGGCTCTAACCGCTGAGCTGCAGGACTTCACATGATCAAATGGCTTTGATCTGAGAGGAAGCTCTGTACAATTGGTACCACGTAAACATTGGGTCGGGAATCCTTTGTGTTTTATTCTTTAATATCCACCAACGTGCTAATTTTAAACAAAAACGCATTGTAAATCTATTCGCAGAAAGTAAGTGAAAATAATTAGCCGAGGAGGTTGGTGCGCTGTAACTTAAAACGGACTTAACCCTTTGACTGCTGTCAGATGCTTCCTCCCCCTCTCCCTCCTCACCACCCACCCGAACCGAGCTGCAGTCAGGCCCTGGTGACATTCAAAGCAACACATAGCACCGTTGCAAAGTCAGGAAAGGCATTGTTATTGTTGTTGCGATGTTAACACTAGCTCAGTGGTTAGAGCGCTCGCCTTACAAGCGTGAGACCTGGGTTCGAATCCAGGCAGGTCAGGGCGAAACCTTGCTCAAGTTTCCTTACTCCACACACACACACACACACATACACACGTGCCGGATAATAATAATCTCTCCAAAAAAAGATTTCAAAAATTGGTCTTCTCAATTCACAACTGTTTGTGGGGGACGCTGCTGTGCGCAGTTGGCTGTCGCGTTTCACCCACAAATATACAGACAATTCACTTGACCAGTATATTTTGTGAAGCGCTTTGAGACGTCTGGAAGGCGTGAAAAGAGCTATACCAAATGCAAGGATTATTATTATCATTATTATCCTTAAAGTAAATTTAAATTTTAAAGATTATTAAAATCAAATAAATTAAATACTTTTTCCCCCTCCTTTTCTCCCCTTCTCTTTCTCTTAAAAGTTTTAATTTAAATGTGATATTTTTGCAGAACCTAATCATCCGCGACCTAACCTTTTTGTGTTCATTTATAGAGGGATTTAAGGGGTATGGGGATAAGGCAGGTGGCTGGGGTTAGAATAGAATATCAGCCATTATTGAATGGCGGGGCAGGCTCGATGGGCAGAATGGCCTACTCCTGCTCCTATTTCTTATGTTCTTAGTTAGGAGAGTTTTTTTTAAAAAAGAAGGACGTTTTTGTAGCCAGGCAGAATCACCCAGACTCAGCGCATGGCTCTCTGGAATTCCTATCCCGCAATCCCTCCACCTCCCCCCCCCCCCCCCCCCATCCCCTACCCTCACCACCCCCACCTCTTTTGCCTCCTTCCAGTCCCATCTAAGGGACCTTCCTCTTCGACCGTGCCTTTGGCCACCCTCTCACCTCGCAAAGTAAATAAGAGTTAAGTAGGCCCAGAGTAAATAAGCTTAGCACAGAAAGGTTAGGCAGTTGTTGATCCGCCTCTGTGTGTGTGTGTGTGTGTGCGTGTGTGTATGTGTGCGCAGGTTTGAATGTACAGACAAGAATCACTTGCTATCTTGATGGTTGCTTGGGATACTGGCTTTGGGGTCGATTTTTTTATCCTCTGTACTGAGAGCCGTGTGTGTTGGATTGGAAGATCAGTGCAATTGGCGCCTTTGATCTGCGGTTCTGATCCATGTGGCTGCCCTCAATGTGTTTTCCACAGATTTAATAAATGTTCAGATAAAGTTTTAACAA